>QRFJ01005655.1:0-23684 GCA_006176705.1 Cocos nucifera
GCTTCATCCTTTAGCCTAGATCAGTAAGTTATAATATCTAACTTGCATAGGTAATATGGATCTGATCCTATGTTATATATCTGCAATAGATCTAGTGTAGATCCATGTTGATGTGATCAACATGTCTTTTACTTCTATTATTTTTTAATTTTTTATTTAATATCATACTATAATAATATAATATAATCTTAGATCTATGGTGTTCTCTAATTTTATGAATTAATTTTGATTAATTTTTATCTTTTGCTGCCTAGATCTAAAAAAATTTCAAGATCTAGCCCTGAAACCTAGATTGGATTTCTTCAATTGGTATCAAAGCCTAGGTTCATTATTGCATAATTATTTTTATATATTTAGATTATTTTTTATATTATATCTAATTTATAATCTAATTATTAAATCTTAAATTAAAGAAATTATGATCATACGAACTTATATAAGGTTGTCCTGCTATAAGGTTTATCCTTTTCTGTTGAGAGGTTGTCCTAGTTCATGTAGATCTATTTTTATTATAAACTTGTTAGATAATCTAATTTTATTTATAATTTATTAGATTTAAAATAATTTTAGATCTAAAAATAAAAGTTTTAGATTATACAGACTGATTATAAGATTGCCCTACTGTAAGGTTTATCCCTTACAGTGGAGAGGTTGTCCTAGTACGTGCTGATTTAAAATATTAATTATAAAATTTTAGATTAGATCTAAAAAATTTTATGATCTAACTAAAAATAATTTAATCTAATTTTAATCATCATAAATATATTAGATTTGATCTAAGATAATTTATGATTGAATAGTTTCACTTATATGAACATGTTTAGATTAGATCTAAAGTAGTTTCTCGCTTATCTTATTTGCATATTGATTAGATCTAATTGGAAGCCAAAGGGTTGATATTAAGTCTAATTAAATATAATTTAATTAAATTTAGTTTGGATTTGATTGGATCAAGTCCAATTGGTTTATTGGATAAGCCAAGTGCAAGAAAGAACTAGTCCTATTTCAACTAGGACTTGAGTCAACCCAATTTTCTAAATTGATTAAAAAATTAAATTAAAATTAAATCTAATTTAATTAAGTTTTTAACTGGGTTAGGACCTAATTTAATTGAGTTATCTTACTTCTAGTTTAATTTGATTTGAGAAACCATTTTTGACCAAGTTATATATGGAATCCTAGTAGGACTAGGATTCCACCCTTGCGCCATCTAAGCCCCAACAATCCCCACTCTTGCTTCTTAGAGTTTTTTGTGACCAAACTCTCATTCCTAGAAATCTCATATGCACCCACTCTTCTCCTCTCTTTCCTATAGGGAAATTAGTTTGTGGACCAAGTCAAATTTGGAGAGTTGTTTTGAAATCAAACTCTATTTGATAGAGTTTGTTGCAAACAAAATTCCTCCTTTCCTATGCTGCCCACACTTTCAAATTTTCTCTAAAATTTGTAGTTAAAAAAGAAGACTTTTTGTCCAATAAAAAGGGTTGGTCCATGCCAAATAAAAAGGAGGGGGTACTTAAGAGTTGAGCGCCCCTTGTGTTGCCCAAATTGGATATTCTTTGTCTAGGTATTTGAGCTAGACAAGAATTCTTCCATTTCTCATTATTTAAAAAGAATTTTTGGCTGATTTTTTCATGATTTTTAGATCATTGAGAGTGCTTTTAGGTGTGTGAAAATTAGAGAGAGAGATCCTTGTGGCATAGGGATTTCATAGATACCAATCTAGTTGAGAGGAAAGAGAAAAAGAAGAGGGTCTTCTTCGAGGATTCTTTTGCTCTTCCTTTCTCCTCTTTCATAGAAATTTTTGAGTATTGTTTCAGATTGAAAGTCTCTTTCTTTTCTTCTAATTTTTTGGAGTATCCAAGTCTTGAAGAAGAAAGCACCAGATTGACTATCGAAGAAGGATCAGCACAGTACTAGCATACTGTGCTGATTTCCTGCATTGAAATTCTGATCAGGGTTCGTGCGCTTGTGTGAATATCTCTTAGAGGCCAGATGTGTGGCTCAAAGCTTCATCCTTCAGCTCGGATCAGTAAGTTAGAATGTCTAACTTGCATAGGTTATATGGATCTGATCCTATATTACATATCTATAATAGATCTAGTGCAGATCCATGTTGATGTGATCAACATGTCTTTTACTTCTAATATTTTTTTGATTTTTGATTTAATCTCATACTATAATCATATAATAAGATCTTAGATCTAGGGTATTCTCTAATTTTATGAATTAATTTTGATTAATTTTTATCTTTCATTGCCTACATCTGAAAAATTTTCAAGATCTAACCCTGAAATCCTAGTTCTGGTTTCTTCAATATCCATATGCCACTAGAGCAATTTTCGATAGTAGAATGCTTTGGCGTTGGTCACGTTCAGTGAAGTTGTATCCTTACATCTTATCTATATGCTAAACTACTATTCTCACACTCCTTGGTTAAAAGGATAATCAATCTGTATGACATACGATGATCTATACTCGATAAACATTATCGTCCTAATTAACAACATAT
The DNA here is from genome assembly GCA_006176705.1 of Cocos nucifera. Lineage (NCBI taxonomy): Eukaryota > Viridiplantae > Streptophyta > Magnoliopsida > Arecales > Arecaceae > Cocos > Cocos nucifera. The sequence continues at coordinate 2,513 of QRFJ01005655.1, forward strand.
TATTTGGTCATGAACAATTTAAGAACTAATCGATAAATTATTTTTTTTATCAAAGCTAAATAGTCTTAAGGACTTCATCACAATAAAAAGAGTTCATTAGAAGATGTAGAATTTATGATGACAATACGAAAATATTTTTTTATTTAATAAATTATTTATAAGTATAAAGTAGCACAACCGTCAATAGACTGATGATTGGCTTTGGGATATAATTTTTAATACTTTATTATTATAGAGTTATGCCCTTTGGACTGAAAAATATTGGTGCGACCTACCAGTGCCCGGTGAATAAAATCTTTAAGGAGCAGATCGACCACAACATGAATATTTATGTGGATAACATGCTCCTCAAGAGCCGATTTTCAATAAATTATATTGCCGACCTAGATGAGACCTTCAACACTCTCCAGAAGTATAAAATGAAGCTAAATCCAACCAAGTATACTTTTGGAGTGACCTCAAGAAAGTTATTGAGATTCATGGTGTCAAGGTGCGACATCAGAGCAAATTCAGAGAAGATCTGAGCCATCCAAAAAATGTCTCCTCCAAAGGTAATAAAAGAGGTCCAGTATCTAATAGGGAAGGTTGTGGTCCTAAATCACTTCATTTCAAGATCGGTGGAATGTTGCATGCCCTTCTTCCAAATTCTTAAGCAGCCAAAGAATTTTTGATGGACCCCTAAATGCCAATAGACCTCTAAAGAATTGAAGAACTTTCTCAGCTCACCTCCTCTTCTTGCCAAACCTGAACCTGGTGAAGAATTATTTTTGTACTTAGCAATGTCTCCTATAGCTATTGGAGCTATCTTGATTAAAGAAGAGGTAAAAATTCAGAAACCAATCTACTACATAAAACGAGTTCTGGGGGATGCAGAAATAAGGTATATAAAATTAAAAAAACTAACCTATACTTTATTGATTGCAGCTAGAAAGCTCCAACCTTATTTTCAAAGCCATACTGTGATACTCCTCATTGATCAACCCATCAAAGTAGTTCTTCATCGGTCCGATGCCTCTAGAAAAATAGCAAAGTGGATGATTGAGCTCACTAAATTTGATATCAAGTTTCAACCTCAGCCATCTATTAAAGCTCAGATATTGGCTAATTTCATAGTAGAATTTACTATCCCGGATCCAGTCGAACCTAAGTAGTAAGAAGTTTGCACTCTCAGTTTGCATTCGAGCTCTCCTAAAGATAGAACATATCTCCTTGAAGACTTATGGGCCCTATATGTTAATGGTTCATCTAACATTTCTAAGATAGTGTAGGCTTGATTCTAATCAATCCAGAGGGAGTTATTACTGAATATGCACTACACTTTGAGTTCTCCATAATAAATAACAAAGCAGAATATAAAGTCTTGATTGCTAGATTTTGAATAGTAAAGAAATTAGGAGCAGACCATGTGAAAGTCTTTAGTAATTACCAATTGGTGGTGGGGTAAGTTAATGGCAATTATGAAGCTCGGGAAGAAAGCATGAAGAAGTACTTGAAAAATGTTAGAAGTTTGATCTCGACCTTTAGTAGTTTTGACATTCAGCATATTTCAAGAGTAGTAAATACTAGGGCCATTTTTCATAGCATCAGGACAAAGAAAGTTTCTATTGGTGGCAGTAGACTATTTCACCATGTGGGCTGAGGTTGAATCTCTAGCCAAAATCACTAAAGCCAAGGTACAGGACTTCATCTGAAAGTTTATAATATGCAGATTTAGCCTACCTCAGACTCTCATTACTGATAATGGATGCCAGTTTGCAGGAGCAAAATTTGCTAAATTCTTTGAAGATCTGAATATCTTCCATCATTTTATATCTATAGCTCATCCTCAAGTAAATGGTGAGACCGAGATAACCAACGAAACTCTACTTTAGGGAATAAAAGCAAGCCTTGAAAAAAAAAAAGAACATGGGTGGATGAACTCTATCATGTGCTCTGGGCTTATAGAACCACCTAAAGATTGCCAATTAGGGATACTCCATTTGCTTTGACTTTTGGGGCTGAGGTAGTTATACCAATTGAGCTTGGACTTTCCATAGTGTGAGTTGAAGGCTTCAATGAAAAGAATAACTCACAAGATCTCCAAGCAAATCTTGATCTACTAGAAGAAAAATAGGAAAGTGCCTAAATTTGGATGGCATCCTATAGGCAGAGAGTAGCTCGGTATTATAATTCTAAAGTCAGGAGCAAATCATTCAAAATTGCAGATTTGGTGCTATGACAAGTAGACATCTCACTACCACAGCATCAAGAAAAGCTCACTCCGAATTGGGAAGGCTCCTATGAGGTCATGAAAATTGTCTGATCTAGAACTTATTACTTGAAGGAGCTATACTCCCATGACCATGGAACTCAGAAAATTTGCGAATGTATTATCAATAACCTCATTTCAATAAAATTTTCTTATCTTTGGTGCAAAACTATGTGATGATAGAAAATTACACTACTGAATCTTTTTCTCAAATGAAGAAGAAGGCCTCTGGTTCTTAAATAGGATTTTACCTCATCTTAACGAGGGTGAAGGCCTCTGATTCTTAAATAGGAGGTAATAGGAAGAGGCCCTCTCAATAGTCCTTTTGTGCCCCAGCAATCTTTTTAAGAATAGGAGAAGGACCTTGTCCTAAAAAGGATAAAAGTCAACCACGTTAGGAACAGGAGAAGGACCTCATCCTGACATAGATGAAGATCCTTGTGAGGGAATGAAGGCCTCTAGTTCTTAAATAAGAGGTAACAGGGAGTGGCCCTCAATGGCCTTTTATGCCCTAGCAATCTTATTAGGAACATGAGGAGAATCTCGTCCTAACAATAGTAAAAGCCAACCATGTCAGGAATAAAAGGATGATCTCATCCTGACGTGGGTGAAGACTTTTACGAGGGAATGAAGGCCTCTGATTCTTAAATAGGAGGTAATGGGGAGAGGCCCTCTCAATGGTCCTTTTGCACCTTGACAATCTTGTTAGAAATAGGAGGATCTCATCCTAATAAAAATAAAAGCCAACCATGTCAGAAATAGGAGGAGGACCTCATCCTAACGTGGATGAAGATCCTCACAAGGGATATGAAGACCTCCAATTTCCAAATTGAGGGAAGAGCTAATTCCAAACCTGATTCAAAGACTCTTGTTCATAAACAAGGGGGATTGACCTATAAAATAACAAACTAAGGTCATCATTACAAAATAGCGCTAATACTAAAAATAGTATGGAATGAATAATTCAACGAGCATTTGATTGAGACAAGATAGTGAAGAAGGAACAAAAAAAATATTATTTCATTCAAATGGAGTTCATTACAAGTGGAGGTCTGCAAGACCAATTACAAAAGAAATGAGAGAGAATAAGTCCTACTCAAACTCGAACTTCGGACTTCCGCCACTAGCCAGCATGAGAGAGTACTTCAAATCTTCTACCTTTTCTTCAAGGTCTCGCCTTGCTGCCAAGCTCTCCTCCAATAATTTTTGAGGTCTCCACCAATTGTCTTCCACTTCTCTTAGCCTCTCCCTCAGAACTATGGACTCGACCTCAGCATCCTTCACCACATTCTTATTGTAGGCTGTTTGGATCTTGAGCTGAAGAAGTTTGGCCTTATTTTTCTCGTAAGATACTGAAAGATCTCCAAGGGTCCTTTTTAGAGAAGCAATTTCCTTTGAATCCTTGCTTGGGATAGCCTGGATTCTGTCTACTAACTATTTTTGAAGCCACATCATCTCGACGTTCGCCATTTTAACCTTCTTCTTATACTTGTCAATCTATCCATACTAGCTAATTCGGTAGGTCTCGTACGACCTCTCAGCATGCTATAGCTACTTTTGAAGGTCGGAGAATTTTTTTGATCAATTCCAACCATACTCTGCCTGACCCTGAATCCAAGCCGAGCCCTTCTCCAATTGACCAATCTTCTCTTTAGCCTCATGAAGTTTGACCTCAAGAGAATAAATCCTAGTAGTCGAGTCCTTGGCTTTCTCATTGGTGAGTTTCCTCATTTGTTCTAGTTCTTTAGTCAGATGGTACTTTTTGATGGTGTATTCCTTAAAAAAATGCTTGGATGACTGATGGACATGGTTAATTTTGATGGTGGCTTCTGCATAGTTCTTCTTAGATTTCTAGAGCTCATCTTCAATCTTCTTCAGTTTCTTACTAACTTGATGAACTTCTTTCTTCAAATTTTTGATTTGAGCCTTCAAGGGGACATCCTGAGGCAGAGGTTTTGCTTCAATTGGAGACTGCATTTAATGCATGTAGATGTCATGACACAGAGGTATAGCAAAGATAAGATATTCACTTTCATTAATTAAAATATTTGAGTATATAAAATTTAGGAAAAAAGAAAAAGTATAGTCATTAAAAGTCTCTGACCTTTGGAGGTGGGGCGGTGGATGAGGTCGGCATTTAAAGGAAATAGATCTAGGATTTCAAGGTTATATTTTGAAACTTTTTCAAAACATGCAACGAAAAAGATAAATTAATCATATTAATTCATGAATAATATAAGAAAGATCCCTAGATTAAGGATCCTACTACATGATATAAGCATATAATTAAATCAAAAATCAAAAGATTAAAAAAATACATGTTGATCATATCAACAACAGACTTTACTAGATCAAATCTAGATGTGAATTAAGAAGATCAAATCATCCTTATCTTTGCAAGTTAGACTCTCTAGCTTGTTGATCTAGGACTGAGGTTGCTCCTCCAAGTTGCACATGCATCTGATCTCTACAGGATATCCACATGAGCCCTCGATCGCTAATCAGAAGTCTGATGGCTGAAAATCAGCATAGTATACTAGTACTGTGCTGATTCTTCTTCGATGGTCGATCTAGATCTTTCTTCTTTAAATCTTGGACTCTTAAACTTTCAAAAGGGAGGAAGAAGACTTGTGAATCTAAGACACCTCTCAAAAACTCATAAGAAAATGGAGAAAAAAGATCTAGAGGAAAATCCTAAAAGAAGACCCTTCTTCTTCCTTGTCTCTCACCAAGATACTTGAGATTGTGTCTTCTCAAAACCCCATGCCCAAGGGTTTCTCTCCCAAGTTTTTCTCACACCCCAATAGCCCTCTCTTAGTTTTGGAATCTCTAAAAAAATCAGGTCCAAAGACCCTTTAAATAGAGAGATATGGAACAATCCTTGTCTAGGTCAAAAACCTTGCAAGAAATGTCCAATTAAGGCAAGACTTGGGGCACCCAACTCTTGGGCGCCCACTCCTTTCTCTGCCATGGACCACCCTTGAATTGTTGCACAAAACTCCTCTATTTTCACCAAAAATTCTAGAGAGAAAATAGGGTTATGGGCAGCACAGAAAAGGAAAGAGTTTTAGTTACTCAAAATTCTATCTTGGAGAATTTAAATCAAAATCAACTCCTTGTTTGACTTGGTCCACAACTAATTTTCATGTAAGAAAGAAAGGAGAACAAGGGGGCATGTGTGAAGGTTGGGGAATGGAGAGTTTTCTCACCAAAAACTAAGGAATAGGCATGGGGGGGCATTAGGACTATGGTGGCACAAGGATAGGGAGTCTTAGTCATACTAAGACTCTTATTTTGACTTGGTCCAATATGATCATTGAACCAAATTAAATCAAAATAAATCTAACCCAATTAGATTAAATTAAATTTAATTCTAATTTAATTTTTAATTAAATTAAAGATTAGGTTCAAATAAGTCCTAATTGAACTAGGATTCATTCTTCCTTACAATTGGCTTATCCAATAAACCAATTAAACTTGATCCAATCAAGCCCAAACTAAATCTAATTAAATGATATTTAATTAGACTTAATCTCAGAATTTTAGCTTAATCAAATTAAGTTAATTAGCAATCCAATTGGTAATCGATCCTCCTACATCACTTGCACTAGGTTAAACATCAATCATATTGATTATTTTTCCCTAGAATGATTCTTAATCATCGATCAACCATCTGATCAGATCGAGAACTCTTATGTGTATGATCCCATAGGTTCAAACCTAAGCTAGTAGCATAAAAATAAATTTTTGTGCCAATCAAAATGATCATCTAGCAATGGTGCTCGATGGCCAGATAGGTTGAATGTGTAGAACAACATCCTTAGAACCCATATAGATATAATTTTCATATAATTCATCCCCTTGATCAAAATGCTCGAAGGACACCTTAGAGTTTTAATTGTTAACCCTGATTAGGTCATCCACATTGTATCTCAAAATATCAGATCTATTTTATGGATTACCCTGGCTAAGGTTTTGCTATATTGAAATATAGTGATGCATTCTTCTCCAACTCTTCGAGTGGTCAATCCCATCTTGATCACTAACCAACTTTGCAAGTACTTGACTATGCCCAAAAACCTTTCATTATTAAATTAAAAATTTAGTTAGTCTGATACTAAAGCACAGTGAGTTGCTTGCAAGCCACTGTGGTGATCTCAGGTCTAAGGGGCATTATACCTATATCCCATCATAGCAATTCTCGATAGCAGAATACTCTAGAGTTGATCACGTTCAGTGATGCATGTACCCTTGCATCTCACTTATATGCCATATCAATGTCTCCATACTCCTTGGTTAAGAAAATAACCAACCTATATGGCATACAATGACCTATACTCGATAAATGATGTCGTACTAATTAACAACGTATCATTTGATCATTAACTGTTTAAGGACTAATCAATAAATCCTCTCTTTATCGGAACTAAATAGTCCTAAGAATTTCATCACAATAATAGAGTTTATTAGAAGATGTAGACTTTGTGATGAAAATATCAAAATATTTTTTATTCATTAATAAATCAATTACAGTTACAAGGTAGCTCAACCATCTGTTGGCTAACGATTGGCTTTGGGATACATTTTGCAATAACTCCCACTTATTCTAAAAACACTCGATCAGTATCTAATACCCATCTTCGACTTGTGGTTGTCGAACTCCTTTATCGCTAGGGCTTTAGTGAAGGGGTCGGTTAGATTTTTCTTTTCGTTAATCTTCTGAGAGATCGATGTCACCTGGATCCACGATCATTCGGACTAGTTGGTAGTGGCACAGTATGTGCTTCATCCAATAGTATGCCTTTGGTTCCTTCGCCTAAGCAATGGCACCAATGCTATCACAGAAGAGCAGGATTGGGCCATCAAGAAAGAGTGCTACTTCAAGCTCGGTGATGAAAAGAAAAGCCATAGTTTTCTCGCGCAGCATCTGATATTGCGATGTACTTTGCTTCACAAACAGAGTCTACCACAATATACTACTTGGAACTCTTCTAGTAGTTGACTCCACTATTTAGGGTAAAGATATAACCCGACACGCTTTTGCTATCATCATGGTCAGATTTAAAGCTGGAGTCAGTAAACCCCATAAGTTTCAAATCTGACTCACCATAAGCCAACCCTTGGTCCTTAATATTTCTTAAATACTTAAGGATGGCTTTTACCACTTTCTAGTGGTTCTCTCCTGGATCAAACTTATATATACTCACTACTCCTAATGAGTGTACCACATCTAGTTTCGTATATGTCATGGCGTATATAATAGATCCGACTGCCAAAGCAAATGAAACTCTACTTATACACTCTCCCTTCTTAGTTGTCGAACAATTTTTCTTAGAGAGAGAAATTTAATGGTTTATCGAAAGATAGCCCTTTTTAAAATTTTTCATGCTAAACTTCTTTAGTATAGTTTCTATGTACATGGACTAGGATAGCCCAAGTATCCTCTTAGATCTATCCCTAAAGTTCTCCATCCCTAGGATGTAGGATGCTCCACCCAAGTCCTTCATAAAGAACTGAGATGACAACCTAACTTTTATTTCTTGCAGTGTGGGGATGTCATTTTCGATTAAGAGAATGTCATCCACGTACGAGACAAAGAATACCACTATCGGACAATTTGATCATTTATAAATGTAGGGTTCTTCTTCATTCTTAATGAAGCCATACATTTTGATCATCTTATCAAAATGCATATTCTAACATCGAGATGCTTGCTCCAATTCATAAATAGATCTCTGAAGCTTGCACATCTTGGACTCATCTATGGATGTGAATTCCTCAAGCTGTATCATATACACCTCTTCGATCAGTCCTTCATTTAGGAAAGCTATCTTCATATCCATTTGTCAGATCTCATAATCTGGATAGGCAACTATCGCAAGTATTATCCAAATGGATATGAGAGCATTTTCATAGAAGAGAATATCTCGTCTTAGTCAGTACCATAACGTTGATGAAACCCTTGACAACCAGATGGGCTTTATAGATTTCCACCTTCACATCTATGCGCCTCTTCCTTTTGAAGACTCATTTACATCCAATGGATTTAATCCCTACGGGTGGGTAAACCAATCTCCGTACATCATTGATCTTCATGGACTCTATCTCGAATTTCATGGCCTTAAGCCATTTCTCAAAATTAGATCTGTGCATTACATCCATATAGGTGATCGGATCCTCGTTGTTCTCATCGAGTTTGATGGGATCTCCATCCTAGTGAAGGAAAAATCTTGATTTTCTGGATCAGGTTCGTTCATATCTGATCGAATTAAGAGAGATATTTCAAAAATTTCTCTCATGCATCTAGATCAGATCTGAGATATTTTAGATCTAATTTTATAGATCTAATGAATAAAATAAAAATAAATTAAAAATCTAATTTAATTTATATCTTGATGTTGGATAATTTGAATATCCTTTGATGATCCTGCTAATTGCTTGAGATTTTGGATCTAGCCATGCAAGTGCCTAGCCTCTACTGGTATCTACTTAGGCTAGATCAAGAGATCTTCTCCTTCTTTATCACTTCTCCAAAAATTAGATCTAGATCTGATTTGGAGGATCTTCAAAACTCCTTCTGAAGATTAGTAGTCGTCTCGCAGCAGTGCTGCCTTCTTCCTTTCTCGTCAGCTTTTTCTTGCCTGGATCGTACCAAACTGGAGCCCAACTTTTCTTGGGCATGGAGAGGAGAGAGAGGATCAAAAGATGGCATGGAGGAGGGAGAGGGGCAGTCTTGGGGTATGGGCTAAGAGAAACTCTCCAAAAGTTTGGCTCATATAGGGTTTATTTATAAACCCTTCTGCACCATGCAGTGCCACATCATCCCGACCAATCGCATTGCTTCGTACAATTAGATCTAAATTTGATTGGTGGGATGACATCATCTGATACAATTAGATGAGAGCCCCATAAATTCATCCTTAGATGGCACCTAAGATTGGTCAAAGTCAATGGTTAGGTGTCACCTACGTAGAATCCAAGAAGCAACCTAAAGTCCCATCCGTATGGGACTCCAGGCATCCCTATCCATGGGCACATGCCTCCCTAGGCATGCACCCCCCTTCTTTCCAAATTCTAGTAAGGAGACAAGCCCCTATCTACTCTCCAATAAGTGCAAGACACATGGGCAGATGTCCAAGGGTCAAAGGTCAACGTTTGACCAAAGTCAAAGGACAAGAATTAGCTGGTGATAAAAAATGGCAGGTGTTGTCTCAAATTTATCTCATAAATTAAGACATCTTTTTTTGACCTAGACAAGCTCTAGTCAGACCAAGGTAGTTGAGTGAGCACAAACTCATTTGGCTCAGTCGAGACAACTTTTAATGATAATAAAAAGAGAATATTAGGTTCAATTATGTGCTAGCATGATTTTCTTGAACCTAATTGAATCTAATTCAAATCAATTAAACTGGGTTAGTCTAATTGATGATATCCAGATCCAAATCCTTATTTGTGTGATCCAATTAGATTCAGTTCTGTATGATAATGGGATATGTCATGATCTCCATCATCAACATCATCGAAACTCCTTTCGATGGATCAGAACTCTTCTGATTCAGACAACTAGAATGATCGATCATCTAAATCATTCTAATTGCTCCCAAAATCCACCAGTGACACCTAGCAGTATATGGTGGCAATCCATCAAAACTAAAAATGAACCTCTTAGGTGCAGCTACTTGTGTGATTAAGTTCTTCTATCTTGAGCTCGATCAGATTAGGGTTAAGGTGAACTCGTCAAACCCTAATTTCTATCATATGATTTAATCATTCGATTCAAGTCCGATGTGAAAAACTTAATAGAAACTCTTTTTATTATTTCACTCTGCCATGGCCATGGGCTTATGGACTTGATTCTCATGATCATCATAGGGCTGCTCCTCATCCATCGAGGTAGATAGATTCTCTCTTAGGTGCAATCCAATTCCTACAATGAACATGCTATAGCCAACATACACCTCAGGATTCCGAATGACTAGGAGATCGAGTCATGGTGTAGTCAAACTATAACACCCTTAAGGTGAACTGTCGATGCACCTCAGGTCAAAAAACCAGACACACCATTGCAGCTTCGAGTTAGTCATTGATAAGAAGGTAGACTTTCTTATGATTGCTCAAGGTGGTCATGCTCAGTGCCCTTGTTCTCTAACGAGTACCAATACTCTCACTCTGATGTCTCTACACCGTAAACTCAAGACTCATTTACTATGAAGAAGTGATTGTATACCAACCTTCCAGATCAAACACCATTCTCATGATGATCCTTCGATCAGGTGCATTTTATGAGTTAATAAATAAAAATTCATGTCTTAAATTTTCAACTCTTAAAAATATGAATTATCATTACCATTAACTCAAGGAATGTATCATAGACACTAAATACACATTTATGATAAAAAATAATATATTTTATTATTTATAGTCAAAATTATAATTTTGCCTCTAGAAGTGTATTATAAGTGTCAGCCAATTTTGGCTTCTAGGGCACACAAATCTAACAAACTCCTACTTGACCTAAAGCTAATTGGCTATAAATTTAAGTCCCATCTTCTCAAGGTGGGCTTCGATCTTCTGCTAGCCCAACGGCTTTGTAAGTAGATCCACCGCATTATCTACGGAGTCGACTCCCTTGATCTTGACGTATCTCTTCTCGAGGTAATCGCAGATGAGGTGGAATCGCCGCTTGATGTGCTTGGATTTTTGGTGAGCCTCGGCTCCTTAGCAAGGGCTATGGCACCATTATTGTCGTAGTCCAGAGAAATGGCATCTGATGGCATCACTCCGATCTCTACGGCAAACTTCTTATACCAGAATGCCTTCTTTGCAGCTTCTGACGTAGTGATGTATTCTGCTTTCATGGTGAAATCTGCTATACTATTTGCTTGAAACTTTTCCAACTAATAGCTCCACCATTGCACATAAACAGACTCCCAGATGTCGACATTCGATCATCTACATCAGACATAAAATCCAAGTTAGTATACCCCGGGACTTGGAGTTCTCCACTACCAAAGACCAACAACATATCCTTAGTTCTTCTCAAGTACTTAAGGATACATTTCATAGAAGTCCAGTGTTCTTTATCTGGATTCGACTGATATCTACTCGTGACACTCACAGCATGGGTTATATCAGGTCGTGTACATAACATGGCATACATGAGGCTCCCTATTGCTAAAACATAAGGGATCTTGTTCATGCATTCTATTTTCTCAGATATGCTAGGGCACATCTTTTTGGAAAGATGAATACCATGTCTAAAGGGTATCAAATCCCTCTTAGAGTTTTCCATGCTAAACCTCTTTAGCACTTCTTCTATGTACATCTTTTGTGAAAGTCCTAGCATCCTGTTCGGTTTATCTCTATAGACCTTAATTCTTAGAATAAAAGATGCTTCTCCTAGGTCTTTCATGAAGAATTCTTTAGAGAATCATATTTTAGCTGTGGTCAACAATAAAATATCATTCTCAATAAGGAGGATGTCATCCACGAACAATACAAGAAAGACAACAGTGCTCCCACTAATCTTTTTGAAGACACATGGCTCCTCTTCATTTTTTATGAAACTAAATAATTTGATTACATCATTAAAATGAGTATTCCAGCTTTGAGATGCTTGCTTAAGTCCATATATGGACCTTTGCAGCTTGCATACCTTGTGATCATCATCACTGGATGTGAAACCTAGCGGCTGTTCTACATAGATATCTTTCTCAAGATATCCATTTAAGAATGCCATTTTCATGTTCATTTGCCATATTTCATAATCGAAATAGGATGAAACAACAAGCAATGTACAAATAGATTTAAGCATAGCTACTGGTGAAAAGGTATCCTGATAGTTAATACCTTCGCATTGACTATAACCTTTTGCCACTAATCTAGCATTGAATATCTCCATATTCTTATCTGCACCAATCTTTCTCTTGTAGATCCATTTACACCCAATAGTTACTATACCTTCTGGTGGATCTACCAAGGTCCAGACTGAAGGAAAATCCTGATTTTTCGGACCAGATTCATTCAGATCTGATCAGATCAAGAGATATATTTCAAAATTTTTTTTCTTTGATCTGGATTAGATCTAAAATATTTTAGATCTAATTTTTATTATTTTAATAATTAAAATAAAATTAGATAAATTAAATCAAATTTAATTTACCTTGAAGTGGGTAATCCTATTACCCGATTGAATGATCCTGTGAGCAGCGGAAGGTTCTGGATCTAGCCACGCAAGTGCCTGGCCTCTACCGATATCCACTTAGGGTTGGATCTGGAGATCCTCTTCTTCTCTATCACATCTCCAAAAATTAGATCTGGATCTGATCTGGAGGATCTTCAAAACTCCTTTTGAAGATCAGCAGTTGTCCTTTGCAGCAGCGCAGCCTTCTAGCTTTCAGTCGCCTTTCTCTCATCTAGATTGCACCAACCAAGAATCCAAACCTCTTTGGATGTGGAGAGGAGAGGGAGAAGGTGCTTTGGCATGGAGGAGGAGAGGAGAAGCAGCCTTGGGGCATGGAGAATTATGATTTCCTTTGAGTTGGGTGCAGGGTCTTATTTATAGACTAAGCGTGATCCAACTCCTCTTCTTCCCAACCAATCACAACCCTTTGTGAAATCAGATCTAAATCTGATTGGTGGGAATAGAGTCCCCTGGATTCCTCCTTAGATGGCGCCTAAGACCAGTCAAAGTTGGTTCTTAGGAGAACTCTAATTGGAATCCAAAAAGGAGATGGAGTCCCTGTCCAACAGGGACTCCTTGGGCACCTCCAGCTTGGGCACATGCCAAGGGTGGCGTGCGTCCTCCTCCTTGCCAAGGTTCTGAAAGGGGGACAAGCCCCCACCAGTCCTCCAATAGGTGCATGACACATGGACAAAAGTCAAAGTGTCAATGGTCAACCAGTCAAAGGTCAACTTTTGACCAAAGTCAAAGGATGAGAAATGGTAGGTGACCAAAAATGGCAGGTAATGTCTTACAAAATAAGACAACCTTTTCTGACTTGGACAAGCTCTAGTCAGACCAAATGAAGGCCTCTGAATTGAGCACAAACTCCTTTGGCTCAGTCAGGACAACTTATTTATGATAGTAAAAGAAGAACGTTAGGTTCAATCGAGTGCTAGCACGATTTTCCTTGAACCTAATTGAATCTCATTCAGATCAATTGAACTGGATCAGTTCAATTGATGATCACCAGATTCAAATCCTTATTTGTGTGACCCAGTTAGGTTCAGTTCTGTATGGTAATGGGATATGTCATGATCTCTATCATCGACATCATCGAAACTCCTTTCGATGGATCAGAACTCTTCTGATTCGAACAGCTAGAATGATCGATCATCTAAATCATTCTAATTGCTCCCAAAATCCACCAGTGACACCTAGCAGTATATGGTGGCAACCCATCAGAGCTGAATGCGAACCTCTTGGTGCAGCTACCTGTGTGATTAAGTTCTTCTATCTTGAGCCCCGATCAGATTAGGGTTAAGGTGAACTCGTCAAACCCTAGTCTCTGTCATATGATGTAATCATTCGATTCGAGTCCAATGTGAAAATCTAAATAGAAACTCTTTCTATTATTTCACTCTGCCATGGCCATGGGCTTCAGGACTTGATTCTCATGATCATCATAGGGCTGCTCCTCTACCACCGAGGTAGATAGATTCCATCTTGATGCAATCCAGTTCCTACAATGAACATGCTATAGCCAACATACACCTCAGGGTTTCCATATGGCTAGGAGACCGAGTAATGGTGTAGTCAAACTATAACACCCTCAAGGTGAACTGCCGATGCATCTCAGGTCAAAGAACCAGACACACTACTGCAGCATCGAGTCAGTCATTGACGAGAAGGTAGACTCCCTAATGACTACTCGAGGTGGTCACGCTCAGTGCCCTCGTTCTCTAACGAGTACCTGTACTCTCGCTCCGGTGTCTCCACACCGTAGACTCAAGACTCATCTACTAAAGAGAAGCGATTGTACACCAACCTTCCGGATCAATCACCATCCTCGTGATGATCCTATGGTCGGAAGCATTTTATGAGTTAATAATGATTATTCATGTCTTAAATTTTCAACTCTTGAAAATATGAATTATCATTACCATTAACTCAAAGGATGTATCACAGACACTAAATACACATATGTGATAGAAAATAACCCATTTTATTGATATTAGTCAAAATTATAATTTTGCCCCTAGAAGTGTATTACAAGTGTCAGCCAATTCTGGCTTCTAGGGCACATATATCTAACAATCTCCCACTTGTCCTAAAGCCAATTGGCTACAAGTCTAAGTCCCATCTTCTCAAGGTGGGCTTCGATCTTCTGCTGGCCCAACGGCTTTGTAAGTGGGTCTGCCACATTATCTGTGGAGTTGACTCTCTTGACCTCGACGTAACCCTTCTCGAGGTAATCGCGGATGAGGTGGTATCGCCGCTCAATGTGCTTGGATTTCTGGTGAGGCCTCGGCTCCTTAGCAAGGGCTATGGCGCCATTGTTGTCGCAGTATAGAGGAATGGCATCTGATGGCATTACTCCAATTTCTGCAGCAAACTTCTTGTACCAGAATGCTTCCTTCGCAGCCTCTGATGCAGCGATATATTCTGCTTCCATGGTGGAATCTGCTATCACAGTTTGCTTGAAACTCTTTCAGCTGACAGCACCACCATTGCACACAAACAGACTCCCAGATGTCGACTTTCGATCATCTATATCGGACATGAAATCCGAGTCTGTGTATCCCTGGACTTGGAGTTCTCCGTTACCAAAGACCAACATCATATCCTTAGTTCTTCTCAAGTACTTAAGGATACATTTCACAGAAGTCCAGTGTTCTTCACCTGGATTTGACTGATATCTGCTTGTGACACTCACAGCATGGGCTATATCAGGTCGTGTACATAGCATGGCATACATGAGGCTCCCTATTGCAGAAGCATAAGGGATCTTGCTCATGCGTTCTATTTCCTCAGGTGTGCTAGGGCACATCTTCTTGGAAAGATGAATACCATGTCTGAAGGGTATTAATCCCCTCTTAGAGTTTTCCATACTAAACCTCTTTAGTACTTCCTCTATGTACATCTTCTGTGAAAGTCCTAGCATCCTATTCGGTCTATCCCTATAGACCTTAATTCCTAGAATAAAGGATGCTTCACCTAGGTCTTTCATGGAGAATTCCTTGGACAACCATAATTTGACTGTTGTCAACATGGGAATATCATTCCCAATAAGGAGGATGTCATCCACGTACAATACGAGGAAGACAACAGCGCTCCCACTGACCTTTTTGAAAACACATGGTTCCTCTTCATTTTTGATGAAACCAAACTTTTTGATCACATCATTGAAACGAGTGTTCCAGCTCCGAGATGCTTGCTTAAGTCCATATATGGACCTTTGCAGCTTGCAAACCTTGTGATCAGTATCACTGGATGTGAAACCTAGCGGCTGTTCCATATAGATATCTTCCTCAAGATATCCATTTAAGAATGCCATTTTCACGTCCATTTGCCATATTTCATAATCGAAATAGGCTGCAACAGGCAAGCAATGTGCGGATGGATTTTAGCATAGCCACTGGGGAAAAGGTATCCTGATAGTCAATGCCTTCGCGTTGACTATAACCTTTTGCCACTAGTCTAGCCTTGAATGTCTCCACATTTCCATCTGCACCAATCTTTCTCTTGAAGATCCATTTACACCCAATAGGTACTATACCTTCTGGTGGATCTACCAAGGTCCAGACTTGGTTTGAGTGCATCGAGTCAATTTCTGACTGCATTGCCTCTAGCCATTTCTCGGAGTCGATATCTGATATCGCCTCGTTGTAGGTTTTGGGATCATCACCATGAGCACCATTACCTACGAGGAACATTTTCTCTACTTTCCTCTGAAATAATACCTAAGTATCTTTCAGGGGGATGGAAAACTCTTTTCCGATCTACGAGGTGGAGGAGGTAGTGTTCTTATTGGCTCAACCTGATTTGGTTCCAATTGGTCCTTAGCTCGTTGTACTTGTGAGACTTTCTCATCAAGCTTAATCTGCTTTCCAATGCCGCTATCTTGAATAAACTATTTTTCAAGAAAGATGGCATGTCGACTCACAATCACATTGTGGTCTTCTGGAATGTAGAAATAGTATCCTAATGACTCTTTAGGATATCCTATGAATCGAGCTCTGAAGGACCTAAACTCTAACTTGTCCGCTTGTTGTCTTTTGACATGAGCCGGACAACCCCAAATTCTGAGATGACTCAGACTTGGTTTCTTACCGTGCCATATCTCATACGGTGTGGTAGGAACGGTTTTAGAGGAAACCCTATTCAGTAGATAAATTGAAGTTAACAATGAATGTTCCCCAAAGAAAATCAGGGAGGTCTGTGAAGCTCATCATGGATCGAACCATATCCAATAGAGTCCGATTTCTCCATTCTGAAATCCCATTGAGTTGAGGTGTTCCTGGTGGAGTCCATTGAGAGACTATGCCATTTTCCTTGAGATAGTCTAGGAATTCCCGGCTAAGGTATTCACCTCCTCGATCTGATCGAAGAACCTTAATGGGTTTTTCAGTTTGTTTTTCTACTTCATGTCTGAATTCTTTGAACTTTTCAAAAGCTTCAGACTTATGTCTCATAAGATACACATACCCATACCTAGACAGATCATCGGTAAAGGTAATGAAGTAGACAAAATTGCCTCTAGCCGGCACATCAAATGGGCCGCACACATCAGTATGTACTAGGGCAAGGAGATCTGTGGCCCTCTCCCCATGTCCAACAAAAGGGAGTTTAGTCATTTTGCCTTGAAGACAAGATTCACAAGTTGGATATGACTCGAAAGTCAATGGACTCAATAGCCCATTTTTCTCCAATTTGTTGATCCTATCTTCTGCTATATGACCTAATCTCAGGTGCCATAGATATCTGTCGTTTGGACTATCCCTAGGTCGTTTGGCATTCACGTTTTGCTCGATAGTTAGAAATAGGTACATCAATATGTAGCTGATAAAGACCATTAATAAGGAAACCATTTGCAATTTTATTTCTTTCATAAAGAATGTTACAATGGTCCTTAAAGAAGGTAATCACATAGCCTTCTTGTGCTAAGCATGAAACAGAAATCAAATTCCTGCTAGCTGCAGGCACATAATAACAGTCTTTCAAAACTAAGTCTAAACCAGATGGTAATCGAAGAGGGTATGTTCCCACGGCTACTGCAGCAACTCTTGCTCCATTACCGATGCGTAGGATCATGTCTCCATCCCTCAGCCTCCTGCTATCCTCAAGACCCTGCATGAAAGTGCACAGATGAGCACTAGAACCAGAGTCAAGCACCCAACTGGATGCAGAAGAAACCGTAAGGTTAGACTCAATAACGAGCATACCTCCAGAAGGACCTTCCTTCTTGTTCTTCAGGGTGGCCAGGTAAGTAGGGCAGTTCCGCTTCCAATGGCCGTCGCTGTTGCAATGGAAACACTTTCCTTTGACATCGGCCTTTTTCTTCGGCTCTGCCTTCTTCTTCTTTGATCCTTCCACCTTTTGCTTTTTCACAGACTTCTTTTTCTTTCCATAAGACTTTCTTTTGGAAGAAGTCCATTCCATAGCAAGAACTGAGCCTTTAGAACCTTTCATAGAAAGCTCAGCGGTGAACCAGCATATTCATTAATTCGGCCAAGGAATTTTGAAGTTTATGCATGTGGTAATTCATGATGAATTGCCCATATGCATCAGTCAAGGATTGCAGAATAATATCATTCTGCAGATCCAAGTCTAACTTCACACCGAGCTTCTCAAGCTCTTCCATGTCCTTGATCATTGTCAGACAGTGATCTTGGACTGACTGCCCATCACGCATCTTAGCCTTAAAAAGTCATTTCGTGACTTGATATTTGGCTGCGCGACTCTGTTCACCAAACATCTCCTGCAGGTGAGCCAACATTTGGCGAGCAGTCCCGATATCTTCATGTTGGCGCTGGAGCTCATCAGACATCGAGCCCAACATGTAATATCTGGCCTTATTATCTTCGTCTATCCATTTTTCAGAGACGCTCTCTGTTCAGTGGATGGACGGGCTGGTAAGGTGGGAGGGTCCTGGTCCAAAACATGGGTTAACTTCTCTGAACCCAAAATAATTTTGTAGTTTCTGAGCCAATCTTTATAATTGGGTCCAGTCAGTCTATGTGTGTCCAGGATACGTGCCAATGGGTTGGACGCAGACATTTTCCTATAGAGAGTCAAAGATTCTAGTTAGATACTGTAATTATTGACTTGACCAATTTATTTAGAGATTTTATTTTTAAACAAATTAGCTCCCACTATTTTCTCGGATCCCTACACTCCCTCTGTAGAGATGCAAAAATCTCCATGATTAATGATTTCTAGTGGGTGGTGCGGTCTCACCAACTGACTCATCACCTCACCTAACAGTTATTGGTGATGGGTTAGCCAATGAGTGAACAACTCTTGTTCAATGATTCTCTAATCATGGTGCACCCAAACTTGGTCTCTAATTCATGAATCTCACCGTATCCAGGAATATTGATCCACTCCTTAGTTAAGTCAGACCCACCATTTGCATAGACTGGATTCCTAATTGAGTCTCTCACCGTATCCAAAATATTGAGCCCAACTCATCCTCCAGCCCATAGCATCCAATGCCTAATAGACATGGTTGCGTCTTCCCGGTGCAACTGAGCCACTGTATCCAGCCGAGAACAATCAACCCGGAAAGGGCCCGCACATCTACAATGGTGGAAGACCTCAGACTTAATCTTTTCTTAGGGAGAATTGATTCAGGTCTCATTAAACTAGACTTGGCATTAGTCATAACAATTATGACTAACCTAGTGGCATGGGTTAGCTCGGATTATTGACCACCTCAGATCAGAACTGTGTCAACAGATATGGCCAGGTAAGTGAGACCGGTGGAAGGAATATGCCATTAACTCGTACAAGAACGCATTCAGGTCGAGTAGCTTCCAATTAAAAACCAGTCGGTCGTATGTGCCAAACTTACCTTAGACACCAAATTGTTGAGTCAGAACCAATTGGGTTAGCCTACAATCCAGACTCTAACCTCTGAGCCTAATTAGGTCTTGCTTGATCGTGACTCGATCTTGACCCAGACTTAATCCTATTAGGCTGGTCAATTTAAGCATTGTTGATCCCATCTAACCAACTCTTGATTCGGTTTGATCAACCGCTTAGACCTAATTGAGCTACCCAAGCCCGAACCCAGTATTATGAATATGTCTTAGATCTAAAATTCTCAATTTTAGACCTAATTAATATTTCCATAAACTTAATTTTTAATTAAGTAGGGTTCATAAACAAAATATGCACAATAAATCCTAGGGTTTCAGGATCTAGGGTTTTGCAGAAAGTAAGTTTTGGGTTTCTGATTAAGGACGAACGCACAGCACCCCTACACATCATAAGAACACCCCATCGGATGGAAGGAGAGGGCCTTTAAACCCTTCTTCATTCTTATGACCGGACGGCCAAGAGGAACGCCTTAATCAGGAACATGCAATACTACAAAACAGTTTTAGATCTATATCATATATCTCATATACAAATTAGATCTAATCATGGCATATTTTGCATACATCTCATGTATCGAATCATGCATATTTTTAGATCTAAATTATCTCATAATAATCTAAAAAATTAGATTTAAATTGATCTAATCAAAATAAATTCTAATCTAGATAATTATGTAGAACTATTCTACAACTAGTCTAGACATGCATCAATCATATCTCATATGATATTTAAAATTAAATAATTTTTATTTGCTATTTTTTAGATGTTATTATAACACTTATAATATCAAAAAATAGTAAATAAATAGATCTAAAATATGATTTAATCAAATTAAATTGCAAAACTATTCTATAGAACTATTCTATTTTAGAACTAGTCATGCATATTTTCTAATCTTAGATCCAAATCATTTAATTTTAATTTTTTTTGATTTTAGATCTGATCACATCTCATGTGACATCTAAAATCACTTATTTTCTAATTAAAATAAATTTAAAATCAGATCTAAACATTTTAGAACCATGGCTCTGATACCAGTTGAAGGAAAAATCCTGATTTCCGGTCCAGGTTCGTTCAGATCTGATCAGATCAAGAGATATATTTCAAAATTTTTTTTCTTTGATCTAATTAGATTTGAGATATTTTAGATCTAATTCTTATTATTTTAATAATTAAAATAAAATTAGATAAATTAAATCAAATTTAATTTACCTTGAAGTTTGGGTAATCCTATTATCCGATTGATGATCCTGATTGCAGCGGAAGGTTCTGGATCTAGCCACGCAAGTGCCTGGCCTCTATCCGGTATCCACTCAAGGCTTGGATCTGGAGATCCTCTTCTTCTCTATCACGTCTCCAAAAATTAGATCTAGGATCTGATCTGGAGGATCTTCAAAACTCCTTTTGAAGATCAGCAGTCGTCCTTTGCAGCAGCGCAGCCTTCTAGCTTTCAGTCGCCTTTTCTCTTGATCTGGAATCGCACCAACCAAGAATCCAAACCTCTTTGGACGTGGAGAGGAGAGGGAGAAGGTGGTTTGGCATGGAGGAAGGAGAGGAGAAGGCAGCCTTGGGGCATGGAAATTCTGATTTCTTTGAGTTGGGCGCAGGGTCTTATTTATAGACTAAGCTGTGATCCAACTCCTCTTCTTCCCAACCAATCACAACCCTTTGTGAAATCAGATCTAAATCTGATTGGTGGGAATAGAGTCCCCTGGATTCCTCCTTAGAGGGTGCCTAAGATCCAGTCAAAGTTGGTTCTTAGGAGAACTCTAATTGGAATCCAAAAAGGAGATGGAGTCCCTTGTCCAACAAGGACTCCTAGGCGCCTCCAACTTGGGCACACGCCAAGGGTGGCGTGCGCCCTCTTCCTTGCCAGG
>QRFJ01005656.1:10000-12500 GCA_006176705.1 Cocos nucifera
TTCAGGGCCTATCCGAAAGAGAATCCAGTACCTCTTGGTCGTGAATATCTGAATAGGACGAACCGGCCTCCGTGGATATCTTTGCTTCGGAACAAAACAATTAGAATTAGGCTCGGTCAACTGGAATGTGTATTATCCATATGGGAGATCTTCCAATTGAGAAGATCCATCGACCTGAGACGAAGAGAAAGGTCTATCTATTTTCTTTAGTTATTCAGTTAAACCAATGATTCGTTATTGGAGCAGATAGCGCGCATAGTGTTTTGATCTAAGATTTCAATTCTTCCATGTTTCAGCAGTAGCATATTGTTCCATGGAGCTAAGGTCCAAAATATGGAATAAACAAGTGTTTCCACGACTCTACCACCCGGCCAATCCTGTTTGTTCCACTTAATCCCTTTTTCATGGCCACATATCTTTACGGCTAAGGAATGGGAAATCTTTCTCCTGTTACATGAATCAAATGTTTCATTTCATCCGGGAAAAGCCATCTCTTTCTCAACAATGTCTTTGTCATTTGATCCAATAGCGTTCCGTTAGATAGGAACAGATTTGATAAATACTGATAACTCTCGGATAGAGTATTAGAACGGAAAGATCCATTAGATAATGAACTGTTGGTTCTAAGCCATCTCTGGCGATGAATCAACAATTCGAAGTGCTTTTCTTGCGTATTCTTGATGAACCAGCGTTTATATATAGATGTAGGAGGATTTGTTTGGTAAGTAATAAGCCCCTTTGACATCTCTTCATCTGCAAAGAATTCTCGACGTGAAAACACAGAGACAAAGGGCTGATCTTTGAATAGGAAAAAGAATGGATCCGCAGGGTCCCAAATGAATTGGCTTATTCGAAAAAAGCCTTGTTCTTTGGAAGATCTATCTCGTGTCTGGTACTGCATGGTTCCACTCTGCAAGAACTCCGAATCATTCTCTTGAAGCTCATCCTCTTTATGATAAATGATCCGCTTGCCCCGAAATGACCCGCCCCAATAGGGAAATCCCAATTCAGTGGGCCTTTCGATACAATCAAATAGATTGCCACAAGGGCGCCATATTCTAGGAGCCCAAACTATGTGATTGAATAAATCCTCCTCTATCTGTTGCGGGTCGACGGCTCCTTCCCCTTCTTCAAACTCCGATTCGTATTTTTCATATAGAAATCTCTGATCAACGATAGAACAAGATCCATTTTGCATCATATCTAACTGATTCCTTGGTTCGGACCGAAGAAGTAATGTCACTCGATTATTATCAAACTGACTGCAATCTTTTTCTGTCCGTAAGGATCCCACCAGAGCGCTTTCTACTTCTAATAGGCCATGAACTAGATCAGAATCATTCTCAACGAATCCATAAGAAGTGATCCAATTTTTTTCATCGGGTCCGGGTGAAGACCAAAGATCTTGAGCGACCGATCCGGCAGAACAACTCAAAAGATAAAGAAGTATCGTTAATTTCTTCATGCTCGTTCCAAGTTCGAAGTACCATTTGTACAAATAAGAATCCCCTTCCTTACATGATTTCTTCTTCATATAGATAGATATAGGATCTATGGGGCAATTACTTAGAAGTACATTTTGTGCAACAGCCCTTCCTATCTGATAGAAAAGGATCCCATGATCCTGAACCGATCTTACCTGGGATCGCAAATCCCAAGTTTGTCTATGAAGAGCTGATCTAATTGTATTAGTTTCTATAATTGATTTCTTCTGTGTAATACTAATTGATAGGGCCTCATTGATAAGTACTACAAGATCTCGTGCATTGGAACCCATGGTTATGGACCCGAATACGTTAGTATGGAACATTTTCTTTTCCAAGTGGAATCCCCTAGTATATGAAAGAATGAAAAAGTGCTTTCGTTGTTGTGGAATAAGAAGCCTTCGTATCTTAATGCATGTATTTAATTTATTCGGAGCTATTAGAGCGGGATCCACTTTTTGGGGAATATGAGTCGAAGCAATAACAAGAATATTTCTAGTGGAACATCTTTCACAATCCCTGGAGAGATAGTTCTCTAATAGACCGAGGGATAAGTAATTCGACTCATTCACATACAGATCATGAATGTTTGGAATCCATATTATGCAAGGAGACATTGCTTTTGCTAATTCGAATTGAAGGGTGATATCAAATCGGTCTATTTTCGGCGTCATATACATAGTTAGCACATTCGTCATAGTTAGCAGCTCCGTATCAAGGTCATCATCAATATCGTCACTATCATCAATATCGATATCGTCACTATCATCAATATCGATATCGTCACTATCATCAATATCGATATCATCAATAAGATAACCTTTAGGCTTGTCATCCAGGAACTTGTTCGGAAATACCGTAATGAAAGGAACATAGGAGTTTGTCGTTAGGTATTTGACCAAATAGGATCGTCCAGTTCCTATAGAACCTATCACTAAAATACCCCTAGAAGGGGATAGGGCTAAGCGGAGCGAAAAGGGTTTTCCATGAGATGGGAAATGAAAACTATTAGCCCC
>QRFJ01005657.1:0-31543 GCA_006176705.1 Cocos nucifera
ACAACCTATTCTGACTTGGACAACCTCCTGTCAGACCATATGAAGGCCTCTGATTGAGCACAAACTCCTTTGGCTCAGTTAGGATAACTTATTTGTCATAGTAAAAGAAGAACGTTAGGTTCAATCGAGTGCTAGCACGATTTCCTTGAACCTAATTGAATCTCATTCAGATCAATTGAACTAGATCAGTTCAATTGATGATCACCAAATTCAAACCCTTGTTTGTGTGACCCAGTTAGGTTCAGTTCTGTATGGTAATGGGATATGTCATGATCTCTATCATAGACATCATCGAAACTCCTTTCGATGGATCAGAACTCTTCTGATTCGAACAGCTAGAATGATCGATCATCTAAATCATTCTAATTGCTCCCAAAATCCACCAGTGACACCTAGCAGTATATGGTGGCAACCCATCAGAGCTGAATGCGAACCTCTTGGTGCAGCTACCTGTGTGATTAAGTTCTTCTATCTTGAGCCCCGATCAGATTAGGGTTAAGGTAAACTCGTCAAACCCTAGTCTCTATCATATGATATAATCATTCGATTCGAGTCCAATGTGAAAACCTAAATAGAAAACTCTTTCTATTATTTCACTCTGCCATGGCCATGGGCTTCAGGACTTGATTCTCATGATTATCATAGGGCTGCTCCTCTACCACCGAGGTAGATAGATCCCATCTTGATGCAATCCAGTTCCTACAATGAACATGCTATAGCCAACATACACCTCAGGGTTCCATATGGCTAGGAGACCGAGTAATGGTGTAGTCAAACTATAACACCCTCAAGGTGAACTGCCGATGCATCTCAGGTCAAAGAACCAGACACACTACTGCAGCATCGAGTCAGTCATTGACGAGAAGGTAGACTTCCTAATGACTACTCGTGGTGGTCACGCTCAGTGCCCTCGTTCTCTAATGAGTACCTGTACTCTCGCTTCGGTGTCTCCACACCGTAGACTCAAGACTCATCTACTAAAGAGAAGCGATCATACACCAACCTTCCGGATCAATCACCATCCTCGTGATGATCCTGTGGTCGGGAGCTGTTTATGAGTTAATAATGATTATTCATGTCTTAAATTTTCAACTCTTGGAAATATGAATTATCATTACCATTAACTCAAAGGATGTATCACAGACACTAAATACACAGGTGTGATAGAAACTAACCCATTTTATTAATTATAGTCAAAATTATAATTTTGCCCTTAGAAGTGTATTACAAGTGTCAGCTAATTCTGGCTTCTAGGGCACATATATCTAACATCATCTACTAAAAAGAAGCGATCGTACACCAACCTTCTGGATCAATCACCATCCTCGTGATGATCCTATGGTCGGGAGCAGTTTATGAGTTAATAATGATTATTCATGTCTTAAATTTTCAACTCTTGAAAATATGAATTATCATTACCATTAACTCAAAGGATGTATCACAGACACTAAATACACAGGTGTGATAGAAAATAATCCATTTTATTGATTATAGTTAAAATTATAATTTTGCCCCTAGAAGTGTATTACAAGTGTCAGCCAATTCTGGCTTCTATGGCACATATATCTAACAAAGAGTTGTTCACTCATTGGCTAACTCATCACCAATAACTGTTAGGTGAGGTGATGAGTTAGTTGGTGGGACTGCATCATCCAATAGAAATCAGTAATCATGAAGATTTTCACATCTGTATAAAAAAAGTGTAGGGATTCATAATTACAAAATCTAACTAAAAACTTTGACTCTCTATAGAAAAAAAAAAAATATCTGTGTCCAACCCACTAGCCCGTATTGTAGACACCCATAGACTGATTGGATCCAATTACAAGGATTGGCTCCAAAACATCAAAATTATTTTGGGTTCTGAGAAGTTGACTCATGTATTAGATCAGGATCCCCCCACCTTACCAACTCGTTCATCCGCTGAATAGGGAGCGTCTCTTGACAAATGGATGGATGAAAATAATAAGGCCAGATACTACATATTGGGCTTGATGTTTGATGAGCTTCAGTGCCATCATGAAGATATCAAGATTGCCCACTAAATGTTGGCTCACCTACAAGAGTTGTTTGGTGAACAGAGTCGTGCAGCCAAATATCAGGTCACTAAATGACTCTTTAAGACTAAAATGTGTGATGGGCAGTCAGTCCAAGATTATTGTCTGATGATGATTAAGGACTTAGAAGAGCTTGAGAAGCTTGGAGTGAAGTTAGACCAGGATCTGTAGAATGATATAATTCTATAATCTTTGACTGATGCGTATGGATAGTTCATCATGAACTACCATATGCATAAACTTCAGAATACTCTAGTCGAGCTTATGAATATGCTAGTTACTACCGAGCTTTCCATGAAAGGTTCTAAAGGCTCAGTCTTGCTATGGAACAAACTTCTTCTAAGAGAAAGTTTTTTGAAAAGAAGAAGTCTATGAAAAAGCAAAAGATGGAAGGTGGAAAGAAAAAAAAGACAGAGCTGAAGAAAAAAGTCGCTGACAAAGAAAAGTATTTCCATTGTAATACTAACGGCCACTGGAAGCGGAACTACCCTACATACCTGGCCATCCTAGAGAATAAGAAGAAGATAGGTCCTTCTAGATGTATGCTTGTTATTGAATCTAACCTTACAATTTTTTCTACATCCAGTTGGATGCTTGACTCTGATTTTAGTGCTCATTTATGTACTTTCATGCAAGATCTTAAGGATGGTAGGAGGCTGAGGGATGGTGAGATGATCCTATGCATCAAAAATGGAGCAAGAGTTGCTGCTGTGGCCGTGGAAACCTACCCTCTTTGACTATCATCTGACTTAGATTTAGTTCTTAGAAATTATTATTATGTGCCTACTGTAAGCAAAAATTTGATTTATATTTCATGTTTAGCATAAGAAGGCTATGTAATTAGTTTTCTTAAGGACCATTGTAATATTCTTTATAAAAGAAATAAAACTGCAAGTGATTTTCTTATTAACGATCTATATCAGTTACATATTGATGTATCTATCTTTAATATCGAGCAAAATGTGAATGCCATAAGATCAAAATGACCCAAGGATAATGTAAATGATAGATATCTATGGCACCTAAGGCTAGATCATATAGCAGAAGATAGGATCAGCAAATTAGAGAAAATCGGACTATTGAGTCCATTGACTTTCGAGTCATATCCAATTTGTGAATCATGTCTTCATGGCAAAATGACTAAGCTCCCTTTTATAGGACATGGGGAAAGGGCAATGGAACTACTTACCCTAGTACATACTGATGTGTGTGGCCCATTTGATGTGCCAACTAGAGGCAACTTTGACTACTTCATAACCTTTATCGATGACTCATCTCGGTATGGGTATATATATCCTATGAGACACAAATCTGAAGCCTTTGAAAAGTTTAAGAAATTCAGATATGAAGTTGAAAAGCAAATTGAAAAATCCATTAAGGTACTTCGATCAGATCGAGGACGTGAATACCTTAGTCAAAAATTCCTAGACTATCTCAAGCATAATGGCATAGTCTCTCAATGGACTTCACCTGGAACACCTCAACTCAATGGGGTTTCAAAATAGACAAATTAGATCCTATTAGATATGGTCCAATCCATGATGAGCTTTACAGATCTTTCTGATTTTCTTTGGGGACATAGTATGTTAACTGCTATATATTTATTGAATAGAATTTTCTCTAAAACTATTCCTACCACACCGTATGAGATATGGCATGTTAAGAAACCAAGTCTGAATCATCTCAGAATTTGGGGTTGTTCGGCTCATGTCAAAAGACAATAAGTGGACAAGTTAGACTATAGGTCCTTTAGAGCTCGATTCATAGGATATCCTAAAGAGTCATTAGGATATTATTTCTACATTCCAGAAGATCACAATATGATTGTGAGTCGGCATATCATCTTTCTTGAAAAATATTTCATTTAAGATGGTGGCATTGGAAAGCAGATCAAGCTCCAGGAGAAAATCTCATAAGAGCAATGAGCTAAGAATCCTATGGAACCAAATCAGGTTGAGCCAATACAATCACTACCTTCTCCACCTCGTAGATCGAAATGGATTCTTCATCCCCTTAATAGGTACTTAGGTACTATTTCAAAGGGAGTAGAAAAAATATTCCTCATCGGTAATGGGTTCATGGTGATGATCCCAAAACCTATGATGAGGTAATATCAGATATCGACTCTGAGAAATAGTTAAAGATACTGAAGTCAAAAATTGACTCGATGCACTCAAACCAAGTCTGGACCATAGTAGACCATCTGAAGGTATAGTACCTCTTGGGTGTAAATGGATCTACAAGAGAAAGATGGATGCAGATGGAAATATGGAGACATTCAAAGCTAGATTAGTGGCAAAAGGGTATAGTCAGTGCGAAAAAATTGACTTTCAGGATATCTTTTCTCCAGTAGCTATGCTAAAATCCATCCATATATTGCTTGCTATTGCAGCCTATTTCGATTATGAAATATGATAAATAGACGTGAAAACGATGTTCTTAAATGGATACCTTGAGGATGATATCTATATAGAATAGCCACTAGGTTTCATATCTAGTGATGTTGATCACAAAGTATGCAAGCTGCAAAGGTCCATATATGGACTTAAGCAAGCATCTCGGAGTTAGAATACTCATTTTAATGATGTGATCAAATTATTTGATTTCATCAAGAATGAGGAGGAACCGTATGTTTTCAAAAAGGTCAGTGGGTCTTCCTCATACTGTACATGGATAATATCCTCCTTATTGAGAATAATATTTCTATATTGACCATAGTTAAAATGTGGTTATCTAAAGAATTCTTCATGAAAGACTTAGGAGAAGCATCCTTTATTCTAGGAATTAAGATCTATAGAGATAGACTGAATAGGATGCTAGGTCTTTCATAGAAGATATACATAGAGAAAGTGCTAAAGAGGTTTAGCATGAAAAACTCCAAGAGAAGATTGGTACCCTTCAGACATGGCATTCATCTCTCCAAGAAAATATGTCCCAACACACCTAAAGAGATTGAATGCATGAGCAAGATCCCTTATGCTTCAGCAATAGGGAGCCTCATGTATGCCATGTTATGAACACGACCTAATATAGTCTATGCTGTGAGTGTCACGAGTAGATATCAGTTAAATCCAGGTGAAGAACACTGGACTTCTATGAAATGTATTCTTAAGTACTTAAGAAGGACTAAGGATATGATGTTGATCTTTGGTAATGGAGAACTCCAAGTTTAGGGATATACGTACTCAAATTTTATATTCGATATAGATGATCGAAAGTCGACATCTGGGAGTCAATTTGTGTGTAATGGTGGTGCTATCAGTTAGAAAAATTTCAAGCAGATAGTGATAGTAGATTCCACCATGGAAGCAGAGTACATCGTTGTATCAAAAGCTGCAAAGAAGGCATTCTGGTACAAGAAGTTCGTCGTAGAGATCGAGATGATGCCATTCCTCTGTACTGCGACAATAATGGCTCCATAGCTCTTGCTAAGGAGCCAAGGTCTTATCAGAAATTCAAGCACATCGAGCGGCGATACCACCTCATCCACGATTACCTTGAGAAAGGTTACGTCGAGGTCAAGAGAGTCGACTCCACAGACAATGTAGCAAACCCACTTACAAAGCCATTGGGTTATTAAAAGATCGAAGTCCATCTTGAGAAGATGGAACTTAGATTTGTAGCCAATTGGCTTTAGGTCAAGTGAGAGTTTGTTAGATATGTATGCCCTAGAAGCCAGATTGGCTAACACTTGTAATACACTTCTAAGGGCAAAATTATAATTTTAACTATAAATAATAAAATAGATTATTTTTTATCATAGTGTGTATTTCAAAGTATTTGTGATACATCCCTTGAGTTAATGGTAATGATAGTTCATATTTTCAAGAGTTGAAAATTTAAGACATGAATTTTCATTATTAACTCATAAAATGCTCCCGACCGTACGATCATGATGAGGATGGTGATTGATCTAGAAGGTTGGTGTGCAATCGCTTCTTTTGGATAGATGAGTCTTGAGTCTATAGTGTAGAGACACCGAAGTGAGAGTACAGATACTCATTAGAGAACGAGGGCACTGAGCGTGACCACCTCGAGCAGTCATTAGAAAGTCTTCCTTCTCGTCGATGACTGGCTCAAAGCTGCAGTGGTGTGTCTGGTTCTTTGACCTGAGGTGCATCGACAATACACCTTAAGGGTGTTATAGTTTGACTATACCATAACTCGGTCTCTTAGCCATTCAGAATTCTGAGGTGTATCTTGGATATAGCATGTTCATTGTAGGAATTGGATTGCACTAATAAGGGATCTATCTACCTTGGTAGATGAGGAGTATCCCTATGATGATCATGAGAATCAAGTCCATAAGCCCATGGCCATGGCAGAGTGAAATAATAGAAAGAGTTTCTATTAGGGTTTTCACATTGGACTTGATTCGAATAATTAATTCATATGACGAAAATTAGGGTTTGACGAGATCACCTTAACCCTAATTCGGTCGAAGCTCAAGATAGAGGAACTTAATCATATAAGTAACTACACCAAGAGGTTCGCTTTCAGTTCTGATGGGTTGCCACCATATGCTGCTAGGTGTCACTGGTGGATTTTGGGAGCAATTAGAATGATTTGGATGATCGATCATATTAGTTGTCTGAATCAAAAAAGTTTTGATCCATCGGAAGGTGTTTCGATGATGTCGATGATAGAGATCATGACATATCCCATTACCATATAGAACTGAACCTAACTGAATCACACAAACAAGAGTTTGGGTCTGAATATTATCAATTGGATTAACCCAGTTCAATAGATTTGAATAAGATTCAATTAGGTTCAAGAAAATCGTGCTAGCACACGATTGAGCCTAATGTTCTCCTTTAATAATCATTAAAGCTTATCTTCACTGAACCAAATATATTTGGGCTTACTCAGAAACCTTTACTTGGCTTGACTGGAGCTTGTCCAGATCAAAAAAAGGTTGTCTTAATTTATGAGATAAATTTGAGATAACACCTACCATTTTCCATCACCTGCTAAATCTTGTCTTCTAAAATTGGTCAAACATTGATCCTAGACACTTAGACATCTGTCCATGTGTCATGCACCCACAACAGAGAGCTTATGAACTTTTTCCATTGCTAAAAAGTAGACAGGCAAGGGGTGCATGCCTAGAGAGGCGTGCACCCCATGAGGATAGAAGATGGAGTTCCATACAGATGGGACTCCAGTTGCTTTAGAGAATCAAATTAGGTGGTGTCAAGAAGACTTGTTTGACCCAGTCTTGGCACCACCTAAGGAGAGTTATGAGGGACTCTAATCTGATTGGATTAGATGATGTCATTCCACCAATCAGATTTAGATCTAATTGCACAAAGGGCCATGATTGGCCAGGATGATGTGGCACTGCATGGCACAATAGGATCTATATAAACCCTATTTACGCCTAGAATTTAGTTCTTTTGACTTTAGCCCACACCACATAGCTCCTCTCCCTCCTCCATGCCACCCTCTAGTCCTCTCTCTCCTCTCCACGCCCAAGGAATTTTGGGCATGAAAAAGATGCAATCCAAGCAAGTGAAAGGCACCAGAAAAGGAAGAAGGCAACACTGCTGCAAGAGACAACGACTGTTCTTCAAAAGTCATTTTGAAGATCTTCAAGATCAAATCTAGATTTAATTTTTGAAGGATTGATTAAGAAAGAGAAGATCTTCAGATCCTGCCCGAGTGGATACCAGTAGGGGCCAGGCACTTGAATGGCTACATCCAGAACCTCAGATAAGCATCAGGATCATCATAGGATAATTGGATTACCCAAAATAAAGGTATAATTAAATTAGATATAATTTTTATTTTTATTTTTATTATCAGATTAATAAGATTAGATCTGAGGAGTCTTAGATCTAATTAGGATCTTAGAGAAAAAAGTTTTGAAATATCCTTCCTAATCCAATCAAATCTGAACGAACCTGACCTAGAAAATAGAATTTTTCCTTCATGATAAGCATTTAGGACCTAAGAACAAGGAGTCTAGTGTTGACCCTAATCAAGCAGACCTAGAGAGGAATGGTCTTCTTGATTCTAATAGGCTGAATAGTAGAAATCAGCAAGTGGTTGCTGGTCAAGGCTATTATATGATAACACCTTGCAATTTTTCTATATGTGATACATCTACTTGGGTATTAGATACTGAAAGTTTGATTCATATATGTTATTCATTACATGAACTTTAAATTGTAGAAAGTTTGAAAATGATGATAGATTCCTTAATATTGGGAATGGAAGTAAAGTTCCAGTCCTAGCACTGAAAACTCTTGAGCTATTTTTCAAAAATAAAAATATTATTTTAAGTGACTGTCATTATTGTCCATATTTTATGATGAACGTAATATCCATTGGACTTTTGGTTCAGGATGGTTATAGTTTGTCAATAAAAGAATATTATTGTGATATCATTATGAATGATATTACAGTAATGCAAGGATAATTGAGAAATGGCATATATGTATTCTCACAGCCTATTAGTATAATGTACCAAAATTGGATAATATCACTGATGCTTATCTTTAGCACTGTAGGCTCGATCATATAAACAAGAATCAGATCAATAAATTAGTCAAGAAAAATATCCTTGGCATCAATAATTATGAATCATTGACTACTTATGAGTCCTACCTTCTTGGAAAGATGACCAAATCATCTTTTACTGAAAAAAGTGAATGGATCATTGAACTTTTGGGTCTAGTATATATTGATGTATGTGGGCCTATGAATATATGTGCTAGAGATGGGTATTACTACTTCATTACATTTACTAACGATCGATCTTGGTATGGGTACATCTATCTTATGAAGAATAAATCTGATTCATTTGAAATATTCAAACGATATCGAAATGAGATAGAAAACTAACTTGGAATGAGTATTAAAACTTCTCGATCTGATCGAGGAGGTGAATACCTTTTTAACAAGTTTTTGATATATCTAGGAAAGAATAGGATTCTTTCACAATAGATCCTTCTTAGAACACCACAGCATAATGGTGTATCTGAAAGGAGGAATCAAATCCTATTGGACATGGTTCGATCCATGATGGGATTTACAAGTCTGCCAATTTTATTTTGGGATTATGCACTAGAGACTATCTATTTTATTTTGAATAATATTTTAAGCAAGTCTGTCACAAAGACTCCATATGAGATATGGACTGGGCCGATCGACACTCTCTCACCTTAGGATTTGGGGATGTCCGGCTTATGTCAAGCATTTGCAACCAGAAAAGCTTGGACCTAGGTCCGATAAATACTTGTTTATAGGGTACCCCAAGGAAACTAGAGGATATTACTTCTACCTTGCTGAAGAGCAAAAGGTGTTCATCAGCAATAGGGCAGTCTTTATGAAAAGGGAGTTCCTTATGAAAGGAATAGCCGCCTCTAATATTGAGCTTGGTAAAGTTCAACAGGTGAAAAAATCGATACATTTTAGTGAACCTGTAGAACTGGATTTGATAAGATCAAACCTAGAGCCTATTGAAGATACACCCTTAAGGCGATCCGGTAGAGTATCGCATCAATCGGATAAATACTATGATTTTTTGGTTTGAGATGGTGATCCTATTGAACTCAATGAAAATGATGAGGATTCGATCACCTATATGGATACCATGCAGAGGTCTGACTTCGATTTATGGCTAAAAGCCATGGAATCTAAAATGGAGTCCATGGAGGTCAACAGTGTATGGACACTAGTTGATCCACCTGAAGGGGTAAAATCCATTGGGTGTAATTAGATTTTCAAAAGAAAATGGGGTGTAGATGGGAAGGTGGAAACCTATAAAGCTCATCTAATTGCCAAGGGATATCGTCAGCGTCATGGTATTGACTATGATGAGATATTTTTTCCAATGGCAATGCTCAAGTCCATTCGAATTATGCTTGCGATAGCAGTATACCTAGACTATGAGATCTAGCAAATGGATGCAAAGATAACTTTCCTAAATGGAGAGCTGCACGAAGAGATATATATGATATAACCTGAGGATCCACAGATGAGTCCAAGGTTTGCAAGCTTCAAAGATCTATCTATGGATTGAAGCAGACATCTTGGAGTTGGAACATGCATTCTGATAAGGTGATCAGAACATATGGCTTCATTAAGAACGAAGAGGAACCCTGCATATATAAATGGGCTAACGGTTCTGTAGTTGTATTTCTTGTTTTGTATATGGATGATATTCTCTTACTTGGGAATGACATCCCTGTATAATAGGGAATAAAGGTTTGGTTATCGTCGCAATTCTCCATGAAGAACTTGGATGAAGTTTCCTACATCTTGGAGATGAGGATCTATAGGGATAGATCTAAAAAATTGCTTGAATTGTCCTAGTCCACATACATTGATACCGTGCTGAAGAAGTTCAACATGGCGAATTCCAAGAAGGACTATCTTTCGATAGGCCATGAAATTTCTCTTTCGAAGAGGAATTGTCTAACAACTCCTCAAGAGAGGGAGCATATGATTAGAATACCATATGTTTCGATAGTGGGTTCAATTATATACACCATGATATGTACGTGATCAAATATGGTATACTTACTAGGGGTAGTGAGCAGATACCAGTCTGATCCAGGTGAGAATCACTAGAAGGTTATGAAGATAATCATAAAGTATTTAAGAAATACCAAAAATCAATGGCTCATCTATGAAGATGCTGACTTGAAACTTATAGAATATACTGATTTCAATTTCTAGTTAGATCACAATGACAGCAAGAGTCTATCAAGCTATGTATTTATCCTGAACGGTGGAGCAATCTGCTTAAAATGTTCCAAGCAGCATACTATGGCCAATTCTGTGTGCGAGATAGAGTATGTCGCAGCATCCAATGCTACAAAGAAAGCTGTATTACTGTGGAGGTTTATCGATGAGCTGAGAGTGGCACCCTCCTTGGATGGTTTAGTTCTGCTTTACTATGATAGCACTGGAGCCATAGTTCAAGCAAAGGAGCCGAAGGCACATCAGTACACCAAGTATATTCTGCATCGCTACCGTCTTATACGAGAGATCTTGGAACGAGGTGACGTCGAGCTTCGAAGATCGACGAAAAGGAGAACGTGGCCAACCCCTTTACTAAAGCTCTTGGAATCAAAGAGTTTGACAATCACAAATGGAAGATGGATATTCGATACTATTATGAGTGGCTTTAGTCGAAGTTGGAGTTGTTGAAAAATATATCCTATAGCCAATCATCTAGATTATAGATGGTTGAGCTAAATATAATTATATTTAAATTATTAATAAATAAAATTATTATTTTGGCCTTTTCATCACTTTGTGCATCTTCCTCTAATGAACTCTTCGATGATGAAGTCCTTAGGACTATTTAGACTCGACAAAGGAGGATTTGTCATTTAGTCCTTAAACTAGCTTGCAACCAAATGATATGTTGTTACCTAGGACGACAACGTATCGAATGTAGGTCATTGTATGTCATAAGTATTGGTTGTCCTCTTAATCAAGAAGTATGGAGATACTGTTATGGCATGCAGGTGAAATATAGGGATACATTTCACTGAACGTGACTCAACTATGAAGCTCTCTACTGTCAAGAGTTGCCCGTGAAGGATATTGGTATAAGTGTCCCTTAGACCTGAAATCGCCATGGTGACTTACAAGCAACTCACTATACTTAGATACCGGACTACCTAAATTTTTAATTCAGTGATGAAAGGCTACTAGATGCAGTCAAGTACTTATGAAGTCGGTATATGAGTCAAGATGGGATTGACCTCTCCAAGTGTTGAAACAAGTGCATCACTGTATTTTAATTTAGCAAACCCTCGACTGAAGTGGTCCATGTGATGGACACTGAATTTTGAAATATATTATCGATAAATTTTAGGATTGGTAGTAAACCTTAGATTATTCTTTAAGCATCGAGGTCAAGAGGATGAATTATATGGTAACCATATGCCACGGGTTCGTCATTATTGTATTATGATTTTTCGACCTATCTGAACATCGAGTACCATTGCTAGATGATCACATCGATTGGTATAGAAAATTGGTTCTTGTACAACTGACATAGGATTCGAACATATGGAGTCATACACATAAGGAGTTCCTACCATATCTGATGGCTAATCATAAGTCCTGATGACCTAGGATACTATGGTCAAGAGTCCCACTAGACTAGGACTCTATGACCAGGAGTCTCATTGGACTAGGACTCTGAGTCCTACTTGTCTGAAACTCTTTGATCAAGAGTCTCACTAGACTGGGACTCTTTGATCGTGAGTTTCATTCATTTAGGATATTAGGTTCAAGAGTCCCACTGGATTGGGACTCTTTAGGAGTTTCATGCTGATGGGACTTTGTTGTCCGGACACCCACCTGATTGAGACTCTAATATTTTTGAAGGATTAATTAGTAATTTGATTATTGATTAACTTAATTTAATTAAGTGATGAGAATTCGATCAAGTCAAATTGAATTTTATTCAATTGGGTTTGACCCGATCAGGTCATGAGACTAAAGGAAAATCCTTGATTTTTGGATCAGGTTCGTTCAGATCTGATCGGATCAAGAGATATATTTCAAAAAAAATTTTCTTTGATCTAAATCAAATCTGAGATATTTCAGATCTGATTCTTATTATTCTAATAATTAAAATAAAATCTAGATAAATTAAATCAAATTTAATTTACCATAATGTAGGGTAATCCTATTATCCGTTGATGATCCTATAAGCAGTGGAAGGTTCTGGATCTAGCCACACAAGTGCCTGGCCTCTACCGATATTCACTTGAGCTGGATCTGGAGATCTTCTTCTTCTCTATCACATCTTCAAAAATTAGATCTAAATCTGATTTGGAGGATCTTCAAAATAACTTTCGAAGATCAGCAGTTATCCTTTGCAGCAGTGTAGCCTTCTAGCTTTCTGTCGTCTTTCTCTCATCTGGATTGCACCAACTTGGATCCCAAACTACTTTGTGCATGGAGAGGAGAGGGAGAAGATGGTCTTGGCATGCAGGAGGAGGAGAGAGGCAGCCTTGGGGCATGGAGAATTATTTAGATGAGATGCTCCTTGAGTTGGGCGCAGGATCTTACTTATAGACTATGCGTGATCCAACTCCTCTTCTTCCCAACCAATCACAACTCTTTATGAAATCAGATCTAAATCTGATTGATGGAAATAGAGTCCCTTGGATTCATCCTTAGATGGAGCCTAAGACCAGTCAAAGTTGGTTCTTAGGATGAGTCTAATCGAAATCCAAAAAGGAGATGGAGTCCCTATCCAATAGGGACTCTTGGGCGCCTCCAACTTGGGCACACGCCAAGGGTGGCATGCACCCTCCTCCTTACCAGGTTCTAGCAGAAGGACAAGCCCCCCACCAGCTCTTCAATAGGTGCGTGACACGTGGACACAAGTCAAAGTGTCAATGGTCAACATTTGACCAGTCAAAGGTCAACTTTTGACCAAAGTCAAAGGACAAAAAATAGCAGGTGACCAAAAATGGCAGGTATTATCTTACAAAATAAGACAACTCTTTTCTGACCTGGACAGACTTCAGTCAGACAAAGTGAAGGCCTCTGATCAATTGCAAACTCCTTTGGCTCAGTCAGGATAACTATTTATGATAGTAAAAGAAGAATGTTAGGTTCAATCGAGTGCTGGCACGATTTTCTTGAACCTAATTGAATCTCATTTAGATCAATTAAACTAGATTAGTTCAATTGATGATCATCATATTCAAACCTTTATTTGTGTGACCCAGCTAGGTTCATTTTTGTATGGTAATGGGATATGTCATGATCTCTATCACCGACATCATCGAAACTTCTTTCGATGGATCAAAACTTTTCTGATTCGAGCTGCTAGAATGATCGATCATCTAAATCATTCTAATTGCTCCCAAAATCCACCAGTGATACCTAGCAGTATATGGTGGCAACCCATCAGAGCTGAATGAGAACCTCTTGGAGCAGCTACCTGTGTGATTAAGTTCTTCTATCTTGAGCCCCGATCAGATTAGGGTTTAGGTGACTCGTCAAACCCTAGTTTCTATCATATGATGTAATCATTCGATTCAAGTCCGATGTGAAAACCTAAATAAAAACTCTTTCTATTATTTTACTCTACCATGGCCATGGGCTTCTGGACTTGATTCTCATGATCATCATAGGGCTGCTTCTCTACCACTAAGGTAGATAGATTCCATCTTGATGCAATCTAGTTTCTACAATGAATATGCTATAGCCAACATACACCTCAGGATTTTGAATGGCTAGGAGATCGAGTTATGGTGTAGTCAAACTATAACACCCTCAAGGTGAATTGCCGATGCACCTCAGGTCAAAGAACTAGACACATGACTGCAGCATCAAGTCAGTCATTGATGAGATGGTAAACTTCCTAATAACTACTCAAGGTGGTCACTCTCAGTGCCCTAGTTCTCTAATGAGTACCTGTACTCTCACTCCGATATCTCCACATCATAGACTCAAGACTCATCTACTAAAGAAAAGCGATTGTACACCAATCTTCTGGATCAATCACCATCCTCGTGATGATCCTATAGTCGAAAGCATTTTATGAGTTAATAATGATTATTCATGTCTTAAATTTTCAACTCTTGAAAATATGAATTATCATTACCATTAACTCAAAGGATGTATCACAGACACTAAATACACATATGTGATAGAAAATAATCTATTTTATTGATTATAGTCAAAATTATAATTTTATCCCTAGAAGTGTATTATAAGTGTCAGCCAATTCTGGCTTCTAGGGCACATATATCTAACAATCTTCCACTTGTCCTAAAGCCAATTGGCTACAAGTCTAAGTCCCATCTTCTCAAGGTGGCCTTCGATCTTTTGTTGTCCCAACGGCTTTGTAAATGGGTCTACCACATTATCTATGGAGTCGATTCTCTTGACCTCAACGTAACCCTTCTCGAGGTAATCGTGGATGAGGT
The DNA here is from genome assembly GCA_006176705.1 of Cocos nucifera. Lineage (NCBI taxonomy): Eukaryota > Viridiplantae > Streptophyta > Magnoliopsida > Arecales > Arecaceae > Cocos > Cocos nucifera. The sequence goes on from QRFJ01005657.1 coordinate 14,978, forward strand.
GGTATCACCGCTCAATGTACTTAGATTTTTGGTGAGACCTTGGCTCCTTAGCAAGGGCTATGGCGCCATTGTTGTCGCAGTACAGAGGAATGGTATCTAATGGCATTACTTTCATTTCTACAGCAAACTTCTTATACCATAATGCTTTCTTCGCAGCCTTTGATGCAGCGATATATTCTGCTTCCATGATGAAATCTACTATCACGGTTTGCTTGGAACTCTTTCAACTGAGAGCACCACCATTGCACACAAATAGACTCCCAGATGTTGACTTTCGATCATCTACATCGGACATGAAATTTGAGTCTGTCTATCCCTGAACTTGGAGTTCTTCGTTACCAATGACCAACATCATATCCTTAGTTCTTCTTAAGTACTTAAGGATACATTTCACAGAAGTCCAATGTTCTTCACCTGGATTTGACTAATATCTGCTTGTGACACTCACAGCATGGGCTATATCAGGTTGTGTAGCATGGCATACATGAGGCTCCCTATTGTAGAAGCATAAGGGATCTTGCTCATGCGTTCTATTTCCTTAGGTGTGCTAGGGCACATCTTCTTGGAAAGATGAATACCATGTCTAAAGGGTATTAATCCCCTCTTAGAGTTTTCCATACTAAACCATTTTAGTACTTCCTCTATGTATATCTTCTATGAAAGTCCTAGCATCCTATTTGGTCTATCCCTATAGACCTTAATTCCTAAAATAAAGGATGCTTCACCTAGGTCTTTCATGGAGAATTCCTTGGACAACCATATTTTGACTATCGTCAACATGGGAATATCATTCCCAATAAGGAGGATGTCATCACGTACAATACGAGGAAGACAACAGCGCTCCCACTGATCTTTTTGAAGACACACGGTTCCTCTTTATTTTTGATGAAATCAAATTTTTTGATCACATCATTGAAACGAGTGTTCCAGCTCTAAGATGCTTGCTTAAGTCCATATATGAATTTTTGTAGCTTGCAAACCTTATGATCAGTATCACTGGATGTGAAACCTAGCGGCTGTTCCATATAAATATCTTCCTTAAGATATCCATTTAAGAACACCATTTTTACGTCCATTTGCCATATTTCATAATTGAAATAGGCTACAACGGCAAGCAATGTGCGGATGGATCTTAGCATAGCCACTGGGGAAAAAGTACCCATATAGTCAATGCCTTCGCGTTGACTATAACCTTTTGCCACTAGTCTAGCCTTGAATGTCTCCATATTTCCATCTGCACCAATCTTTCTCTTGAAGATCCATTTACACCCAATAGGTACTATACCTTCTGGTGGATCTACTAAGGTCCAGACTTGGTTTGAGTGCATTGAGTTAATTTCTGACTGCATTGCCTCTAGCCATTTCTCGGAGTCGATATTTGATATCACCTTGTTGTAGGTTTTGGGATCATCACCATAAGCACCATTACCTATGTGGAACATTTTCTCTACTTCCTCTGAAATAATACCTAAGTATCTTTCAGGGAGACAGAAAACTCTTTTCGATCTATGAGGTGGAGGAGGTAGTGTTCTTATTAGCTCAACCTGATTTGGTTCCAATTGGTCCTTAGCTCATTGTACTTGTGAGACTTTCTCATCAAGCTTAATCTGCTTTCCAATGCTGCTATCTTGAATAAACTATTTTTCAAGAAAGATGGCATGTCGGCTCACAATCACATTATGGTCTTCTGGAATGTAGAAATAGTATCCTAATGACTCTTTAGGATATCCTATAAATCGAGCTTTAAAGGACCTAAACTCTAACTTATCCGCTTGTTGTCTTTTGACATGAGCCGGACAATCCCAAATTTTGAGATGACTCAGACTTGGTTTCTTACCGTGCCATATCTCATACGGTGTGGTAGGAACGGTTTTAGAGGAAACCCTATTCAGTAGATAAATTGAAGTTAACAATGAGTGTCCTAAAGAAAATCAGGAAGGTCTATGAAGCTCATCATGGATCGGACCATATCCAATAGAGTCTGATTTCTGCGTTCAGAAACCCCGTTGGGTTGAGGTGCTCCTGGTGGAGTCTATTAAGAGACTATGCATTTTTCTTGAGATAGTCTAGAAATTTCTGGCTAAGGTATCCACCTCCTCGATCTGATCAAAGAACCTTAATGGATTTTTCAGTTGATTTTTCTACTTTATGTCTGAATTCTTTGAACTTTTCAAAAGCTTTAGACTCATGTCTCATAAGATACACATACCCATATCTAGATAAATCATCGATAAAGATAATGAAGTAGACAAAATTGCCTCAAATCGGCACATCAAATGGGCCGTACACATCAGTATATACTAGGGCAAGGAGATCTGTGGCCCTTTTCCCATGTCCTACAAAAGAAAGTTTAGTCATTTTGCCTTGAAGACAAGATTCATAAGTTGGATATGTCTCGAAAGTCAATGGACTCAATAGCCCATTTTTCTCCAATTTGTTGATCCTATCTTCTGCTATATGACCTAATCTCAGGTGCTTAGATATCTATCCTTTGGACTATCCCTAGGTCATTTGGCATTCACGTTTTGCTCGATAGTTAGAACAGATACATCAATATGTAGCTGATAAAGACCGTTAATAAGGAAACCATTTATAATTTTATTTCTTTCATAAAGAATGTTACAATGGTCTTTAAAGAAGGTAATCACATAGCCTTCTAGTGCTAAGCATGAAACAGAAATCAAATTCCTGCTAGCTACAAGCACATAATAACAGTCTTTCAAAACTAAGTATAAACTAGATGGTAATCGAAGAGGGTATGTTTCCATCGCCACTGTACCAACTCTTGCTCCATTATCGATGCATAGGATCATGTCTCCATCCCTCAGCCTTCTGCTATCCATCAGATCCTACACGGAAGTGCATAGATGAGCACTAGAACCAGAGTCAAGCACCCAACTGGATATAGAAGAAACCGTAAGGTTAGACTCAATAATGAGTATACCTCCAGAAGGACCTTCCTTCTTGTTCTTCAGGATGGCCAGGTAAGTAGGGCAGTTTCACTTTCAGTGGTCATCCCTGTTGCAATGGAAACACTTTTCTTTGACAGCGGTCTTCTTCTTCGGCTCTGCCTTCTTTTTGTTTGCTCCTTCCACATTCTACTTTTTCACAGACTTTTTTTTCTTTCCAGAAGACTTTCTTTTGGAAGAAGTCTATTCCATAGTAAGAACTGAGCCTTTAGAACCTTTCATAGAAAGTTCAGCGATGACCAGCATGTTCATTAATTTGGCCAAGGAATTTTGAAGTTTATGCATGTGATAATTCATGATGAATTGCCCATATGCATCAGTCAAGGATTGCAGAATAACATCGTTCTGCAGATCTAAGTCTAACTTCACACCAAGCTTCTCAAGCTCTTCTAAGTCCTTGATCATCATCAGACAATGATCTTGGACTGACTGCCCATCATGCATCTTAGTCTCAAAAAGTCATTTCATGACTTGATATTTGGCTGCGCGACTCTGTTCACCAAATATCTCCTACAGGTGAGCCAACATTTGGTAAGCAGTTCCGATATCTTCATATTGGTGCTGGAGCTCATCAAACATCGAGCCCAACATGTAATATCTGGCCATATTATCTTCGTCTATCTATTTTTCTAGAGACGCTCTTTGTTCAGTGGATGGACAGTCTGGTAAGGTGGGAGGATCCTGGTCCAATACATGGGTTAACTTTTTGGAACCCAAAATGATTTTGTAGTTTTTGAGCCAATCTTTATAATTGGGTTTGGTCAGTCTATGTGTGTCCAGGATACGTGCTAATGGGTTGGACGCAGACATTTTTCTATAGAAAGTCAAAGCTTCTAGTTAGATACTGTAATTATGACTTGACCATTTGTTTAAAAATTTTATTTTTAAATAAATTAGCTTTCACTATTTTCTTGGATCCCTACACTCCCTCTGTAGAGATGCGAAAATCTCCATGATTAATGATTTCTAGTGGGTGGTGCGATCTCACTAACTGACTCATTACCTCACCTAATAGTTATTGGTGATGGGTTAGCCAATGAGTGAACAACTCTTGTTCAATGATTCTCTAATCATGGTGCACCCAAACTTGATCTCTAATTCATGAATCTCACTGTATCCAGAATATTAATCCACTCCTTAGTTAAGTCAGACCCACCATTTTCACAAATTGGATTCCTAATTGAGTCTCTCACTGTATCCGAAATATTAAGCCCAACTCATCCTCCAGCCCATAGCATCCAATGTCTAATAGACATGGTTGCATCTTTTTGGTGCAACTGAGCCACTATATCCAATCGAGAATAATCAACTCCAAAAAGGGTCCGCACATCTACAATGGTAGAAGACCTCAAACTTAATCTTTTCTTAGGGAGAATTGATTTAGGTCTCATTAAACTAGACTTGTCATAGTCATAACAATTATGACTAACCTAGTGGCATGGGTTAGCTTGGATTATTGACCACCTCAAATCAGAACTGAGTCAATAGATATGGCTAGGTAAGTGAGATCCGTGGAAGGGATATGCCATTAACTCATACAAGAAAGCATTCAGGTCGAGTAGCTTCCAATTAAAAATCAGTCGATCGTATGTGCTAAACTTATCTTAGACACCAAATTATTGAGTCAGAACCAATTGGATTAGCCTACAATCCAGACTCTAACCTCTGAGCCTAATTAGGGCTTGCTTGATCGTGACTCGATCTTGACCCAGACTTAATTCTATTAGGCTGGTCAATTTAAGCATTGTTGATCCCATCTAACCAACTTTTGATTCGGTTTGATCAACTGCTTAGACCTAATTGAGCTACCCAAGTCCGAACCCAGTATTATGAATATGTCTTAGATTTAAAATTTTTAATTTTAGACCTAATTAATATTCCATAATCTTAATTCTTAATTAAGTAGGATTTATAAACAAAATATGCATAATAAATCCTAGGGTTTTAGGATCTAAGATTTTGCAGAAAGTAAGTTTTGGGTTTCTGATTAAGGATGAACACACAGCACCCCTACACATCATAAGAACGTCCCATCGGATGGAAGGAAAGGGCCTTTAATTCCTTCTTTATTCTTATGATCGGACGGCCAAGAGGAACGTCTTAATCAGGAACATGTAATACTACAAAACAATTTTAGATCTATATCATATATCTCATATACAAATTAGATCTAATCATGGCATATTTTGCATACATCTCATGTATCAAATCATACATATTTTTAGATCTAAATTATTTTATAATAATCTAAAAAATTATATTTAAATTAATCTTATCAAAATAAACTCTAATCTAGATAACTATGTAGAACTATTCTACAACTAGTCTAGACATGCATCAATCATATCTCATATGATGTTTAAAATTAAATAATTTTTATTTAATATTTTTTATATATTATTATAATAATTATAATATCAAAAAATAATAAATAAATAGATCTAAAATATGATTTAATCAAATTAAATTGTAAGCATGCAAGACTATTATATAGAACTATTCCATTTTAGAACTAGTCATGCATATTTTCTAATCTTAGATCCAAATTATTTAATTTTAATTTTTTCTAATTTTAGATCTAATCACATCTCATGTGACATCTAAAATCATCTATTTTTTAATTAGAATAAATTTAAAATCAGATCTAAATACTTTAGAACCTTGGCTTTGATACCAGTTGAAGGGAAATCCTTGATTTTTGGATCAGGTTCGTTCAGATCTGATCGGATCAAGAGATATATTTTAAAAATTTTTCTCTTTAATCCAAATTAGATCTAGAATATTTTAATTTGATTCTTATTATTTTAATAATTAAAATAAAATCTAGATAAATTAAATCAAATTTAATTTACCTTGATGTAGGGTAATCCAATTATCCGTTGATGATCCTGTAAGCAGCGGAAGGTTCTGGATCTATCCACGCAAGTGCCTAGCCTCTACCGATATCTACTCAGACTGGATCTAGAGATCCCCTTCTTCTCTATCATGTCTCCAAAAATTAGATCTGAATCTGATTTGGAGGATCTTTTAAATAATTTTCGAAGATCAGCAGTTATCCTTTGCAACAGCACAGCCTTCTAGCTTTCTGTCGCCTTTCTCTCATCTAGATTGCACCAACTTGGATCCCAATCTACTTTGGGCATGGAGAGGAGAGGGAGAAGATGGTCTTGGCATGGAGGAGGAGGAGAGAGGCAGCCTTTGGGCATGGAGAATTATTCAGATGAGATGCTCCTTGAGTTGGGTGCAGGGTCATATTTATAGACTATGCATGATCCAACTCCTCTTCTTTCCAACCAATCATAACTCTTTATGAAATTAGATCTAAATCTGATTGGTGGGAATAGAGTCCCTTGGATTCATCTTTAAATGGTGCCTAAGACCAGTCAAAGTTGGTTCTTAGGAGTCTAATCGGAATCTAAAAGGAGATGGAGTCCCTATCCAATAGGGACTCCTGGGCGCCTCCAGCTTGGGCACATGCCAAGGGTGGTGTGTGCCCTCCTCCTTGCTAGGTTTTGGCAGGGGGACAAGCCCCCACCAACTCTGCAATAGGTGCATGACACATAGACAAAAGTTAAAGTATCAATGGTCAACATTTGACCAGTCAAAGGTCAACTTTTGACCAAAGTCAAAGGACGAGAAATGATAGATGACCAAAAATGGTAGGTATTGTCTTACAAAATAAGACAACCCTTTTTTGATCTGGACAGACTTCAGTTAGACCAAGTGAAGGCTTCTAATCGAACACAAACTCCTTCAGCTCAATCAGGATAATTATTTATGATAGTAAAAGAAGAACGTTGGGTTCAATCGAGTGCTAGTACGATTTTCTTGAACCTAATTGAATCTCATTCAGATCAATTGAACTGGATTAGTTCAATTGATGATCACCAAATTCAAACCCTTGTTTGTGTGATCCAGTTAGGTTTAGTTCTATATGGTAATGGGATATGTCATGATCTCTATCCTCGACATCATCGAAACTCCTTTCGATGGATCAGAACTCTTCTGATTCGAGCAGTTAGAATAATCGATCATCTAAATTATTCTAATTGCTCCCAAAATCCATTAGTGACACCTAGTAGTATATGGTGGCAATCCATCAGAGCTGAATACGAACCTCTTGGTGCAGCTACCTATGTGATTAAATTCTTCTATCTTGAGTCCCGATCAGATTAGGGTTTAGGTGAACTCGTCAAACCCTAGTTTCTGTCATATGATGTAATCATTCGATTCAAGTTCGATGTGAAAACCTAAATAGAAACTCTTTCTGTTATTTCACTCTGCCATGGCCATGGGCTTCTGGACTTGATTCTCATGATCATCATAGGGCTGCTCCTCTACCACCAAGGTAGATAGATTTTATCTTGATGCAATCCAGTTCCTATAATGAATATGCTATAGCCAACATACACCTCAGGATTCCGAATGACTAGATCCTGAGTAGGATTTATTTGATTAGATCAAACTATAACACCCTCAAGATGAACTATCGATGCATCTCAGATCGAAGAACCAGATACACCACTGCAGCATCGAGTCAATCATTAACGAGAAGGTAGACTTCCTAATGACTACTCGAGGTGGTCACGCTCAGTGCCCTCGTTCTCTAACGAGTATCTATACTCTCACTTCGGTGTCTCCACATCGTAGACTCAAGACTCATCTACTAAAGAAAAGTGATTGTACACCAACCTTTTGGATCAATCACCATCCTTATGATGATCCTATGGTCGGGAGTATTTTATGAGTTAATAATGATTATTAATGTCTTAAATTTTCAACTCTTGAAAATATGAATTATCATTACCATTAACTCAAAGGATGTATCACAGACACTAAATACACATATGTGATAGAAAATAACCCATTTTATTGATTATAGTCAAAATTATAATTTTGCCTCTAGAAGTGTATTACAAGTGTCAGCCAGTTTTGGCTTTTAGGGCACATATATCTAATAGAGATGACCTAATCACTATGGATGATTTGACCCTGATTTGATCAGGGGCTGGGTCTAATTAATTTCTAATTTGATTAGAAGTTTATTGGTTTGGGTTAAGCCAAATTTTATTACTTTTAACCTAGTATAATATGGTCTAGCTAAATTAGTTTGGTTGAAACAAATTTTAGCTAGTCAAATAAGTTTGAATTTCAAATGATGTTTCTCCCTGGGCCACTTTGTTTTGACCCTTGCCATTCTTCAAGTGAATTATGAATTCATGTGAGAGTTTCCCAAGCCTAAGAGGTATCTGCACCCTCTATTCTATCTCCATTTGACCTAGTCCAAAGGTTGGACCGATTCAAAGTTAGTTGAATTTTGAATTCAACTAAGATGGTTTGAGTTTTGAACTCATCTCTCCCTTTCTTATCCTTTCCCACATTGCCATGTTTTTATCACACATTTTTTTGGAAAATTTTAGATTGAGGGTGAGCAGAATGAGAGTCCTTCTGCTTGTCACCCACTAGGATAAGCGTTGGAAACATATTTGTTTGAATTTGAATTCAAATTTTGTAAGGAGGTTGAAACAAGTTCAACCTCCATACCTTATCCTTCCCATGCGGTTTTCCCATCTAATGCATGACAATAAAAATGTGATTTTTTTTGTCTATGTAGGGGGTTATGAGAGTTATCTGTGGAGGTGCATGGGAGCATTTCTTATAGAGAGAAAAAATTGAGAAGGGCACAAGTTTGGGCATGGAAAAGTCTAGGGTGATATTTTACCCATGCCAATTCATCTTCTCATGTTCACCTAATTTTTCTTCAACTAGTCACCCACTTTAGATGGGATCTAGGTGTGGTGTGCATAGAAAGGAAAGTCCCATATTCGTGAAAATTAGTTTCATGGTAAAATTACTTACAGGGAGAGCATGAGAGGATTTTCTGGAATCAGGATTTTATGAGTGTTCAAAATCCTAGAGTCGGATCTTTGGGTTTGAGTGGAGAGATTGAGTGCTGTGAGTATCCGATCGCCATCAAACTTCAGACACTGATTCGTCATCCTCTATACTCCATATTTTGATATTATAGAGTATCCAAGAGATTAGAAAGAAGGTGATCAATTGGATCGATCATGATCAACCATCGAAGGCCCTAGCGAGGAGCTAGTACTCCAGTGGGGCTGATTGGGATTAGGAGTTTCGTGTGGACCGACCGTAGAGGCTGAATGAGTGTGTGATTGTAGCATAACACTATAGGTTTATTTCAATAGATTTAGATCATGGAGATCAACTATCCACGTATAGGTATAGAATTCTAAACTCGTATCGATCAACAAATTTGATTTACTGATCGATCGCATTTGAATTTTAAATTACATATTAGTATGTCTAGATCCTGAGTAGGATTTATTTGATAGATCAATGCATGTAGTAGATTAATTTTAGATTAATCTAATTCTTTCGCTGCTATATAATTCAAAAATATTTTGAAAATGCATGCTTTTATCCTGCTCATTTTTCTACCCTAGGATCATGCAAGAGCCACTATCTAGCCACTTCAAAATGTCATAATTGAAAGTCTATGATGGATCTACCAACCTAGTGGATTACTTGGAGAGCTTTAAGACTTTCATGCTCCTTCATGGGGCAAATGATGGGATTTTATGCTGAGACTTCTCCTTCACATTGAAAAGGGCAGCTCAAGATTAGTACTCAAGTTTGAATCTATCCGCTCGTTTGACTAGCTTAATAGGTCATTTGTAGCCCATTTTGTGAGTAGCAAAAGATAGCACTGGGGATCTAATTTTTTGGTAAATATCAAGTAGAAGAAAGGAGAATCTCTCTGATCTTATGTAAGCTGCTTCCACATGGCCATCCTAGAAGTGGATGATCTGGATCAGTCAATTGCAACGATCATCTTGAAAAACAAACTTCAGAAGAATACTTTTCTCTTCTCATTAGAGAAGAGATATCCAAAGGACTTCATTAAGATATTGGTCTAGACAGAAAAATATGTTCGAGATGAGGAAGCCTTTAAGATGCACAGGACTTTGGTTGACATTGTAGCCAAAGAGAGAGGAGCCTCATCAAGGTGAGAGGATCATTGAAGAGATCAGCAGCAATCTAGAACCCCAACCCAATATTGGTGATCTCAAACACCTCCTCAAAACTAATGACCTAGGAGCCCTCTTGGGGGACCACGGCACACATCGCCATTGAGAATGTTTATAAATTATACTCCCTTAAATGCTTATAGGGCATAGATGCTAATGGAGAAAAGGGAGGAGCTTCGTAGGGTAAGGAGGATATAGTCTAGTCTATGGTCACAATATTGAGGAATGCATCTATCTCTAAGATCAAATTAAGGAGTTCATCTGATGAGGATGATTGGACCGCTTCTTCAGGCATAGGAGGGAGCAATGCGAGGCTCAGCCGAGACCATCTTAGTTACTAGAGCCACCTTAGTAAGGAGAGCCCTCGAAGAATCGACCAATGGTCGAAGTGATAAATGTCACTATTGGAGGGCAGCATAGTGGTGGATTAGAAGGACCTAGAGAGCAAGCTAAGAGATGAAGGATTGAGGAAGTTATCACCTTCTTCAAGGAAGATGCGCAAGGGGTCTAGTTCCCGCACAATGATGCAGTGCTTGTATCTTTAAATATTGCAAATTACAATGTACGCCCTATCTTAGTAGATAATAGAAGCTTGGTTGATGTATTATTTTATGATGCATTCTTTAAAATAAGCATCTCTTTGAATTGGTTACAAAGACCTGATTCTCCACTCATGGGATTCTTTGGAGATGTCGTGCCCATTGAAGGTGTAATTACCCTACCAATCATAGCAGGTCAGGGACCTTGACAATCAATAATTTGAATCGACTTCCTGGTGGTCAGGACACCCTTGGCATACAATGCCATTCTCAGATGGGTGGGATTAAATACACTTTAAGCTATGGTATCAATATACCATCTGTTGGTGAAGGTCTTGATGAAGCAAGGGGTCATAGAAATCCAAGGAGACCAGGCTTTGGCATGACAATGCTAAACAATCGCCCTTCAAGGAACAAAACTACTTGATGCTCTTCCTATTGAAGGACTAGACACCCATGATGAATTGGCTAAAGAGCATGAGGAGCCCGTGGAAGATCTTATTATGATCCCCTTGGGAGATGGCAACCAGCATATAATTTGGATCGGGTCAAACCTGGATGAGGTGGATGAGGTAGCCAAAAATCACCTCACTTACTTTTTGTAGGAGAATGTAGATATTTTTGCATGGTCACCTGCCATTCGAATGTAGATATTTTTGCTTGGTCACCTGTCGAATGTTGGGCATTGAACCAGGAGCCATGATGCATCGAATGAAAATGCATCCCACCTATCAACCCATCAAATAGAAGAAGCAGAGTGTTGCCCTTGAGCGATAAAAGGCAATCGTCGAAGAGGTGGATAGGCTAATTAATGCTAGAATTATCAGAGACATGGCTTATCTGGACTGGCTTGCAAACATGGTTCTTATAAAGAAAGCAAATAAAAAGTGGAGGATCTGCATAGACTTTATTGATCTGAACAAGGCTTCCCGAAAAGATAGCTATCTACTATCTTAGATCAACCAACTAGTGGATACTATTTCAAGCCATAAGTTCCTCACCTTCATGGATGCCTTCTCCAACTATAATCAAATCTTGATGGCAAAAAACTTGCTTTTATTACTGATCGAGGTCTCTTTTGTTACAAGATTATGTCCTTTGGCTTAAAAAATATAGGCACCACCTACTAGTAGCTAGTAAATAAGATCTTTAAAGATTAGATCAGTTAAAATATGGAGGTTTATGTGGATGATATGCTGGTCAAAAGTCGGACTTCAGGCAATCACATTAATGACCTTAAGGAGGCCTTCACCACTCTTTATGAATACCAAATAAAGTTGAATCTGACGAAGTATACTTTTCAAGTCACCTTGGAAAAATTCTCTAGATTTATGGTCTCATGCCAAGGCATAAAAGTCAATCCCAAAATCTATGAAGAAGGTCCAATGCCTTACTAGAAAAGTGGCTACCCTTAACCAATTTGTCTTTAGGTCGGCTAAGCAATGTCTCCCCTTCTTCAAGGTTCTCAAGCACTTGAGGACTTCCAATGGACTGAAGAGTACCAGCAAGCCTTTGAAGAATTGAGAAACTACCTCAGCTCTGCTCTATTCCTTAGCAAGCTCGAACTAGGTGAAGAGCTATATCTTTATCGGGTGGTACCACCAATCACGATAAGCTCAGTTCTTGTTTGTGAGGAGGGTAGGATTCAAAGGCTGCTCTATTATATTAGCAAAACCCTTTGTGATGCAGAGACTAGATATGCAAGGCTCGAGAAATTGATTTATGCACTTATCATCTTAGCTAGAAAGCTCCAACCATACTTGCAAGCTCATATAACAGTTCTCCTAACTGGTCAACCCCTGAAGACTGTCTTGAAGGAAAATCCTGATTTTCCGGTCCAGGTTCGTCCAGATCTGATCAGATCAAGAGATATATTTCAAAAAATTTTTCTTGATCTCAATCAGATCTTGATATGTTTTAGATCTGATTCTTATTATTTTAATAAATAAAATAAAACAAGATAAATTAAATCAAATTTAATTTACCTGATTTGGGTAATCCTATTACCCTGTAGATGATCCTGATTGCAGCGGAAGGTTCTGGATCTAGCCACGCAAGCGCCTGACCTCTACCGATATCCACTCGGGTTGGATCTGAAGATCCTCTTCTTCTCTATCACGCCTCCAAAAATCAGATCTGGATCTGATCTAGAGGATCTTCAAAACTCTTTTGAAGATCTACAGTCGTCCTTTTGCAGTAGCGCAGCCTTCTTGCTTTTGATCGCCTTTCCTTGATCTGAATCGCACCAACCTAAGTCCAAAACTCTTTTTGGATGTGGAGAGCAAGGGGAGAAGAGACTATGGCATGGAGAAGGAGGGGAGAGGCAGCCTTGGGGTGTGGGGTTTCTCAATTGAATTGCATTCGCATTAGGGTTGGGCGCAGGGTCTTATTAATAGACCTCTTGTGATCCAACTCCTCTTCCTCTCAACCAATCACAACCCTTTGTGAAATCAGATCTAAATCTGATTGGTTGGAATAGAGTCCCCTGGATTCCTCCTTAGAGGATGCCTAAGACCAGTCAAACTGGATTCTTAGTAGAACTCTGATTGGAATCCAAAAGGGAGGTGGAGTCCTTGTCCAACAAGGACTCCTAGGCGCCTCCTACTTGGGCTCACACCACCCTTGGCGTGCGCCCTTCTCCTTGCTAGGTTCTGGCAGGAGAACAGGCCCCCACCAGCTCTCCAATAGGTGCATGACATGTGGTCAAAAGTCAAAGGATCAATGGTCAACGTTTGACCAGTCAAAGGTAGACTTTTGACCAAAGTCAAAGAACAAGAAATGGCAGGTGACCAAAAATGGCAGGTAATGTCTTATAAAATAAGACAACCTTCTCTAACTTGGACAACCTCCAGTTAGACCATATGAAGGCCTCTGATTGAGCACAAACTCCTTTGGCTCAGTCAGGACAACTTATTTATGATAGTAAAAGAAGAACGTTATGTTCAATCGAGTGCTAGCACGATTTCCTTGAACCTAATTGAATCTCATTCAGATCAATTGAACTAGATCAGTTCAATTGATGATCACCAGATTCAAACCCTTGTTTGTGTGACCCAGTTAGGTTCAGTTCTGTATGGTAATGGGATATGTCATGATCTCTATCATAGACATCATCGAAACTCCTTTCGATGGATCAGAACTCTTCTGATTCGAACAGCTAGAATGATCGATCATCTAAATCATTCTAATTGCTCCCAAAATCCACCAGTGACACCTAGCAGTATATGGTGGCAACCCATCAGAGCTGAATGTGAACCTCTTGGTGCAGTTACCTATGTGATTCAGTTCTTCTATCTTGAGCCCCGATCAGATTAGGGTTAAGGTGAACTCGTCAAACTCTAGTCTCTGTCATATGATGTAATCATTCGATTCGAGTCCAATGTGAAAATCTAAATAGAAACTCTTTCTATTATTTCACTCTACCATGGCCATGGATTTCTAGACTTGATTCTCATGATCATCATAGGGCTACTCCTCTACCACCGAGGTAGATAGATTCCATCTTGATGCAATCCAGTTCCTACAATGAACATGCTATAGCCAACATACACCTCAGGGTTCCATATGGCTAGGAGACCGAGTAATGGTGTAGTCAAACTATAACACCCTCAAGGTGAACTGCCGATGCATCTCAGGTCAAAGAATCAGACACACTACTGCAGCATCGAGTCAGTCATTGACGAGAAGGTAGACTTCCTAATGACTACTCGAGGTGGTCACGCTCAGTGCCCTCGTTCTCTAACGAGTACCTGTACTTTTCGCTCCGGTGTCTCCACACCGTAGACTCAAGACTCATCTACTAAAGAGAAGCGATCGTACACCAACCTTCCGGATCAATCACCATCCTCGTGATGATCCTATGGTCGGGAGCTGTTTATGAGTTAATAATGATTATTCATGTCTTAAATTTTCAACTCTTGAAAATATGAATTATCATTACCATTAACTCAAAGGATGTATCACAGACACTAAATACACAGGTGTGATAGAAAATAACCCATTTCATTAATTATAGTCAAAATTATAATTTTGCCCCTAGAAGTGTATTACAAGTGTCAGCCAATTCTGGCTTCTAGGGCACATATATCTAACATGTCTTGCATTGGCATGATACATTGGATCAAATAGCAAAGTAGGCTATTGAACTCATAAAATTTGACATGAAGTTTCAGTTTCGTCCCTCCATAAAGGCTCAAGTGCTAGCAAACTTTATCTTAGAGTACACAATCCTTAAAGAGAAACCCGAGGAAACCAAATAGCCAAAAGAAGATCTATCCAAAGAACCTAAAGAGCTATGGGTCATGCACGTAGATGGATCATCAAGCTTAATTAGGTTAGGAATAGGGCTAATCCTCACTAGACCGGGAGGAACTATTATAGAATATGCTTTGTGCTTCAAGTTTTTGACCACCAACAATGAAGCAGAGTATGAAGCCCTTACCATCAGACTCAAAATAGCAAAAGAGCTGGGTGTACGATATTTGAAAGCTTGTAGTGACTCTCAATTGGAGGTTGATCATATCAGAGGAGACTATGAAGCTTGAGAGAAAAAACATGAAAAAGTATTTATGAAGGGTAAAAGATTCGATATCCATATTTATTTGTTTTGATATCCAATGGGTACCAAGGTTAGAAAATTTCTGAATTGATCTGTTGTCCAAACCGATGACTTCCACACAAGGAGACCTACCTAAGGAATCCTTCTTGAAGTAGTGGAAAGATCCAGTGATTGCTTGTCTTTAAAGCAACAAATAAAGATTAAGCTCAATTTTAATTTTTAGAATAGTGGTGAGTCGGATGTTGATTTTCTTGAAGATTGAAGGCTAAGTTACATTCAATTTTAATTAAAAATATTTTTTTAATTTAATTTTAAAATAAAAATTTAAATAAGTAGATTAAAGAGAGTAAATTAAGAATTTAATAAATTAATAAAAAAATAAAAAGAAAGTAAATACTTAATTAATTAGGGTTTTTGAATTAATGTGAATTATTCTAGAATTTTGAATCTATCTTCAGCATGGTTGTGGTAATTCTTTTTAATGCAAAAAATTATTAATTTTAAAAATTTAGTTATGATTATAATTTATTTTCTTAGAATATGAATTATATCTCATGATAATGATCCATCTCTATGAAATCATAAACTATTCAATACTTTAATTCTTAAAAATTAAGACCATGACTATTAATGATTTTTCTCTAAAATAAATTATTAAGTAAAGTATGGACTGTGTCTACTGGTCACAACCCATTCTAATGAATATAATTTATTTAGATCTTTAATCAATTAATAAGCATGTCAAATAATCAGGATCTCATACATAAAAAGATAAATTTTATTAAAAACTGAGTAAGAGAATATGTTTGTATAAAAAATAATTACAAAAGATTAAAAAAAAAATTATAATCTATATCAGATGATTTCATCAATTCTTCTAGAATTCAGTTTTTTAGTCATGCATGGTTGATAATCTGTTTGCTTCCAGCATCTTCAGAGCTTCTTTGATTGAAGGTTGGAAGAAGAAAGAAGGAAGAAAAAAAGAGGAGAAGAGAGAAAAAGAGAGAAAGGAGGCTATGTTCTATTGAGAGAGGAGAAGAATTTGAAGGAGTACTTCACATTTCCTGCATAATTTTTTCTTTTTATAATTTTCTTTTGAGAAATTCGTTTCATTTATAATTCTATTTAGATTAATTTGCAAAAAGTTTTTCATGGGATTTTCTTCTCCTCAAGTTCTTTTCTACAAATAACAATTGGGTGATGGCCCACTAAGCTGACATGAACTTGTAATATATACAAGGCATCCGTGGACCAGAGCTTTTTATGTACCCGTTGGATAAGCTTAATATGGAATTCCAGCCTACTAATCACTTACCATCATTATCTATCTCATAAATTTGATGTTATTGCCATTATTATCATCACTCTACTTCTTTTTATTGGACTTGTGATACTAGTATTAGCTAAAATTTTTTGAATCGAAATAAACATCATAAGAAGCTTATGAG
>QRFJ01005658.1:5000-12852 GCA_006176705.1 Cocos nucifera
AAAATTATAAAAGAATAATATTTTTCCTTTTTCCTTCACATTGATGATGTTGTGTACTGGTTATCTCTAGTTTGAACCATTGTAAGTTACAGGAAATGATCCAACTTGCAGCCCTGACAAGTTAATCTAAAACCCAAAGATGGGAAAAAAACTTAAAATCACCAATCATCAATGTTTTCTTTTTTTTTCCTATTGAAGCATATCATATTTAGCCCTAATTAAGTGTGAAATGGTCTAGGGAACAGTACTTAGCAAATTTATAAGCATGAGATGGCTTGACAACCATACTTAGCCCACCATGTGACATAAAGATTTCTTGGACAGTCATACCTGATCTATAATAGGGTTGATCATGTCTTGCTCCACCATTATTGGCCATATCTAATGCTAAGAGTTGGCTAAAAGAGGAATAAAAAACCTACAGGAATGAATTTCGCTTCATTCTCTGTTACCCCATTTCAGCACAGTCTTCTCCCTCCTGATCTCAGTGGAAAAGCTGAATGGGCAATGTACAAAAATGGAAGGAAAAACTAGAGAGAGAGAGGAGGATATTATGGGGATGAGATACCTATCTACATTAGAGGATGAAAATGCAGAAACCATGTTGGGCCATAATAACTGCCTCAAATGTTGAGACATAAACAGCCTCTCTATTGAAAAGGATACGAAACTAGTTCTTAATAAAAGTTCCTAAATTTATTGTGTCTAAAAAATTTAGTAACATAATCTTGATTGCAAGGTTTTCATACTAGTACCAACCGCCCTATATAGGACGTACCAACATAGTATCATCATCGTACCTATATGAGATCCCTTACTGAGATTGCAAACCTTGCTTGATTGTCTCATTATAAAGAGTTAAATAAAAAATTTCTATAGTTAATTACCTCAGTAGAAATTGATAAATTCACTTCTATCTTATTATAAGAGTACTGATGTATATTTTGTCTCTGAGATAGATTGAGGGAAGAACCCTTATCAAGTATTGCAGACAAGAGATCAAAGGAATTCTAACAACAATATTGCCATCTGTTGGGGATAAATCCACGCCTACCGAAGTTCGGCTAAGACTCCGACTCTAAATCAGTTCTGTCCGGCTGTAACTATAACAACGGAACCTCAACCCGCAGGAGTATTCGGACTCTGAATCATTCTGAGATAGCGCAGTCAGATAATCTGATTGGCTGAGAAGACCGATTTCGGATTCAACGGAGCATTGCGGATTCCTTCTCCAGATGAACTCGAATAGTTAATGCTTCTGCCCCATAGAACTGACAAAATCCCCAGCTCCTACGCGTCCCATTCGACCGATCTCCTTCTGTGGAACTTCTCCAGCAATCGAACTTCTTCCAAACTGCCTCTAGACGAACTTCAGCGCTTTATCATTATTCACCGATGAGCAACCCTGGGAATGGCCGAACCTCAAAGGAACAACAGAGGCGCCAATGTATCAATCGCGCTTGCTTGTTGCGGCCATCAGTCAATACTTGATCCAAGCGGATCCCTCACAGTCGGACTCCTTTCGGTTGGACATCTTTCGAGCCTCTTCGCCGATCGAACCCCTGCCGGACTTCTCTTCCGGTCGAATTCCTTCCAGCCGCCTGAAAGAACCACGGCGTACATCTTCAACATAGCGAATAAAGGCCAACGCACGGTCAATCTTCGGAACCTCCGAACTCCGGAACAACAACGTCCAAGAGCCCTTCATCGCCTACAACTATCCCGCCCGAACTCCTACTATTAAGTCTTCAACAGACTAGCACGTCATGACAACAGACACCACCCTCCGTAACAAACCCCACGTGGTCACAAATGGCCCACTACCAAGCAGTTGCGGCTGTTATTATCAGTTTGTTACAGGCTCCGAAACTATAAAAGGAATCCTTCAGATACATTTTCTTTAAGCTCTCTTCTTCCTTCCAATACTTCCAGTACTCTACAACTTTCTCTACTGAGTACTCCATTTCTATTGGTCGAAGGAGTTGACTTGATCATCGGAGGGTCTTGCCAGAGCCAACCCCCCAAGCCATGGACGAGACTTATTTTGCAGGTCACCAGCGGCGACCTCGTCTTCTCCAACTCCGGCACTTCTCCGGCAACAACCAGATTTCCCACCAACAGGATTGGCGCTGGAGGAAGAGACTGTTTTTTGAGGTTTTCTTATTCTTAAAGGAGTGCTCAACGGAGATCTCTTCTCTTCTCCTCCAAAGTTCTCCTTCCCGAGAGGGATGCCCCCCAGGAAAGCTTTAACCCGACGGTCAACAGCCTCCGTAGACAGATCCCATCCAGATCTGCCCGCCCCTGTTTCATCTCCGGCAACTCAAGCTCCACCTGCAGCAATGGTGGACGCGAAGCAGTTCAAGCTGCTAGTCCAGCAGGTTCGCGGCCTCATGAAAGCAGTGCAGGCCATGCAGCAGCAGCCCCCGATGCCAATTCGGCCAGAGTAGGCTTCTTCGGAGCCCCATGATCCGATCTGAGGATGGCCGACTCTGGCTAGCCAGTCGGTGACCTCCGAAAAGGGGAAGCAGAGGGCCGAAAGCCCCTACTCTGATCATGACTCTACCTCTAGGGAGACTTTGCCTCCATTCAGTCAGAAGATCTTGGAGATCCGCGATCGAGATGATCTCATGAACCAGAAACTGCAAGAGATGAACTAGCGGATCAAGGAACTCCACCATGCTCCCCCCTCCCACGGTAATGATATCTGTACCGACCCTCCTTTCTCTCACCGCATCATGCAAGAACCTATTCTGCCGAACTTCAAGCTCCCTCAATTCGAGAGCTACGATAGGACTACTGATCCGGTCGACCACCTGAAAATCTTTCAGATGATGATACTGCTCCACGACGCACCAGACACCATCCTGTGTCGGACTTTTCCATCTACCTTGAAAGGAGCAGCCAGAAATTGGTATTCGGCCCTTAAGTCGGATACCATCTTTTTCTTTGATCAAATGAGGTACTAGTTCGCGGCTCATTTCATCAGCAGCCGACGCCCCCGCCGAGGTTTCGACTCCCTCATGAACATCAAGCAGCAAAAGGGAGAATCCATCTGAGCTTATGTCAACCGCTTCAATGCAGCTGCCCTAGAAGTCCAAAATCTGGACCAGTCTGTCGCTATAGCCGCACTAAAAGGCGGTCTTCAGAAGAACAAACTACTGTTCTCCCTGAAGAAGTACTCCAGGGATTTTGCTGATATGTTAGCTTGGGCTGAAGGCTATGCCCGAGCAGAAGAGGCCTTCAAGGCCAAGGATAATGAAGCCATAGAAGAGCGAAGAATGGGCGAGCCAAACAGGCCCGCATCTGAAGAGAAGCCGAACGAGGTTCGATCGTGCTCTTGAGCTCCCCCTGAGCGCAAGCGAGTCCGAACCCCTCCCCGAGCTCGAAAGCAGGGAAGCCCTGACAGAAGGGCGCGGCGAGGCTCCCCCCTCCAAAGGTTCCACAATTATGCCCCCCTCAATGCTCCGAAAATATAAATACTAATGGAGATCAAGGAGCAACAGCCTAGACCGGAGAGGATGCGCTCTCACCCCGGCAAGCGCAATCCCAACAAGTACTGCCTCTATCATCGTGACCACGATCACGATACAGAAGAATGTATCCAATTCTAAGACGAGATCGAGGAGCTCATCAGACGAGACAGGCTCGGTGAATTCCTGCGGCGTCGACCAAAGGAAGAGAGGATCGACCAAGGGCACTGCTACAACCTGAGCCACCAAGGGGGAGGAGCGGCAGGTAGATTGGCCACCCCTCGGCATCATCAACACCATCTCTGGGGGACTTCAATGAGGGGAAGCTAGCGGATCAGTGGAGCCCGAGAAGAGGCGGAGAACTGAGAAGCCCATCACTTTCACCAATGAGAATGCCCAAGTTCAGTTCCCGCACAATGATGCGGTTGTAATCTCTTTAAACATTGCTGACGATGATGTACGCCGTATTCTAGTAGATAATGGAAGATAATGGAAGCTCTACTGATGTTATGATGCTTTCTTAAAAATGTCTTTATCTAATAACCACTTAGGACCTATGAACTTGCCGTTGGTAGGCTTCACTGGCAAGACCATGCCAGTTGAGGGCATAATAACTCTGACTGTAGCTGCAGGGCGACGCCCGAAGCTGGCCAGAGCACAGGTTAATTTTCTAGTTGTAAAAGCCCCATCAGCCTACAATGCTATTCTTGGTCGATCTGATTTGAACGCACTCCGAGCTGTGGTATCAACTTATTATTTAAAGATGAAGTTTCCGACGAGCTACGGAATTGGAGAGATCAGAGGAGACCAGGCCTTAGCAAGACATTGTTATTCCATGGCCCTACAGAAAAACCCCCAGCCCAATCTTTGCCCTATTGATGGACTGGATGTCCACAACAACCTTACGGAGGAGCGTGGCGAGCCTATGGAAGACCTCGTTTCTATCTCATTGAACGACGGAAATGCGGAACACACTGTACAGATCGGCTCCAACTTGGGGGATGAGGTTTGAGAGCAACTCATCGCCTTCCTTCGAAAGAATGCGGACGTCTTCGCTTGGACCCCAACGGATATGCCGGGGATTGATGCCGAGGTCATGGAACATCGACTAGCTGCTAATCCCAAGTGTCGGTAGTAAAAGAGAAGATGCACAGCCACGCTCCGGAGAGGCAGAAAGTGATTGCAGAAGAAGTCGACAAGCTTCTCAAGGCCAGATTCATCCAAAAAGTTAACTACCCAAACTGGATCTCCAACGTGGTGCTCGCCAAAAAGGCGAACGCAAGTAGAGGATGTGTATAGATTTTAAAAAGCTGAACAAAGCTTGCCCAAAAGACAGCTACCCCCTGCCCAGGATTGATCAACTGGTAGATACAACCTTAGGCCACGAACTTCTCACCTTCATGGATGCCTTTTTCGGCTATAACCAAATCCGTATGGCGTCAGAGGATGAGGAAAAAACTGCTTTTGTTACTGACTGTGGTCTTTACTATTACAGGGTTATGCGTTTCAGACTCAAGAATGCAGAGGTAACATACCAGCACCTGGTCAACAAAATCTTCAGAAAGCAAATCGACCGAAATATGGAGGTGTATATGGATGACATGCTCGTCAAGAGCCGAGCTTCAATAAATCACATCATCGACCTCGAAAAGACCTTCAGTGCACTTAAAAAGTACAAGATGAAGCTGAACCCGATTAAATGCGCCTTCGGTGTGACCTTAGGAAAGTTTTTGGGATTTATGATATCGAGGCATGGGATTGAGGCGAATTCGAAGAAAATTCGAGCTATTCAGGAGATGATCACTCCAAAATTGATTAAAGAAGTTCAGCGTCTGACTGAAAAAGTGGCATCCCTAAATCGCTTCGTCTCGAGATCGACCGAAAGATGCATGCCCTTCTTTCAAGTTCTCAAGTAGCCAAAGAGCTCTTGCTGGACGGCGAAATGCCAATAGACATTCGAGGAGCTTAAAAACTACCTCGGCTCACCCCTACTGCTGGCAAAGTCTGAGCCCGAAGAAGAATTATTTTTGTACCTAGCAGTCTCTCCAGCAACCCTGGCAGCAGTCCTGATCAAGGAGGAAACGAAAGTGCAGCGGTCAATCTACTACATAAGCTGAGTCCTAAGGGATGCAGAGACTAGGTACTCTAAGTTAGAAAAATTGACTTGCTCTCTTCTAATTGCTGTCAGGAGACTCCGACCTTACTTTCAAGGACACACCATAACTGTCCTCACAGATCAACCAATTAAAGCAGTCCTTTATTGAACGGATGCCTCCGAAAAAATCACAAAATGGGCAATCGAGCTTACAGAATTTTACATCAACTACCGACCTCAGTCGTCGATCAAAGCCCAGATATTAGCAGATTTTGTAGTAGAATGCACCATTCCAGATGAAGCCAAGCTTGAACAGAATGAAATCGGCATCCCATGGTTGCAACCGAGCCCTCCAAAGAGAGTGCTGACCTTTTCGAAGGTTTTTGGGCCCTGTACGTGGATGGTTCATCCAACGCTGCTGGAGCAGGCACGGGGTTGGTCTTGGTTAACCCCGAGAGAGTTGTCGTCGAATATGTGCTACGCTTCGAATTTTCTGCAACTAATAATGGAGCCGAATATGAAGCTCTGATCGCTGGGTTAAAAATAGCAAAAGAGTTAAAGCCAGACCGGCTCCAAGTTTTCAGTGATTTCCAACTGGTGGTCGGACAGGTTAGCGACAGCTATGAAGCCCGGAAGGAAAGCATGATGAAATATCTTTAGAAAGTAAAGAACTTAACTTCGGCCTTCAACAGTTTTAGCATTCAACGGATTCCGAGAGCAGAAAATATGAGAACCGACCTTCTCTCTAAATTGTCCACTTTAGCCTCAGCCGAACTACCCAAAGAAGTATTTTTTGAAATTCTAAAATGCCCAAGCTTAGAGGAGTTGGAGCTTGTTATGCAGGTTGAGCATGAGCCAAGTTGGATCGATCCGCTAGTTGCTTACCTCAAGGATGGAGCTCTTCCTCATGATCCAAAAGAAGCTCGAAAACTCAGGAATCAAGCTTCCCGGTATGTACTGTATGAAGGCAAGCTGTATAAAATATCGTATTCTCTACCTCTCTTGAGATGTCTCCGATCTTCAGAGGCCGACTTCGCATTATGGAAAGTGCACGAGAGAATTTGCAGAAGTCATGTAGGAGCCAGATCCCTATCACAAAGACTACTTCGGCAGGGGTACTATTGACCGACCTTATACCATAACTCTATAGAGTATGTCAAGAAATATGACCGCTGTCAAAGAAATGCAAACATAAAAAGACAGCCGGCCTCCGAGCTTACTCCATTAAGCACACCTTGGCCATTCACGCAGTGGGGAATGGATATACTTGGCCCCTTTCCAATGGCATCCGGACAATGGAAGTTCCTCCTCGTTGCGATCGACTACTTTACCAAATGAATCGAGGCCGAACCATTAGCAAAATTACTGAGGCCAAGGTACAGAACTTCGTATAGAAGTCAATCGTCTGTCGGTTTGGTCTGTTCCTAACTCTCATAACGGATAATGGACGATAGTTCGCTGGAACGAGGTTTGCTGAGTTTTGCGAAGATCTAAACATCTCCCATCACTTCGTCAGTGGCCCGTCCGTAGGCAAATGGTGAAGTAGAGGTGACTAACAGAATTTTACTACAAGACATCAAGGCAAGGCTTGAAAAAGCAAGGAAGACTTGGGCGGACGAATTCTACCACGTCCTCTAGGTGTACCGAACTACTCAAAGGCTACCGACTGGGGAACACCGTTCGCCTTAGCCTTTGGAACAGAGGCAGTCATCCCAATCGAGCTTAAACTTCCGCTAGCACGAGTCGTGGCCTTCAACTCACAAGACCTCAGAGTCAGTCTTGATCTACTGGAGGAAAAAAGAAAAGCCCAAGTTCGAATGGCAGCCTACAAACGAAGAGTAGCCAGATACTATAACTCCAAAGTAAAAAGCAAAGCATTCAGGGTGGGGAACTTGGTGCTTCGACAAGCATCCATTTCGCAACCTCAGAATCAAGGAAAGCTCATCTTAAATTGGGAAGGTCCATATAAAGTAGAGGAGGTCATCCGGTCCGAAACTTATCGCTTGAAGGAGCTCGGAGGAGCAACACTCCCGCGGCCTTGGAATTTAGAAAATCTAAGAATGTACTACTAGTAATTTTTCTTCAATAAAACTTTTCTATTTTAACATCATTACTCCTTGGCACAAAAAATTGCGTGATGACAAATAACTCTCCGGAGCAACCTAAAGTGGTCCATTAGGAAAAGGAGGAGAACCTTGTCCTAACGTGAGCAAAGTTGAAGGCCTCGTTAAATTAAGATGAGATGAGAGGAGAGGCCCTACTAATGGCCCTAATATGCCCCTACAGC
>QRFJ01005659.1:0-33820 GCA_006176705.1 Cocos nucifera
CGAAACATCCTCAACCTTACAAGCTTCAGTGGCTTAGCAAAGGAAGTGATGTGAAGGTAACCAAACGAGCCCTTATATCATTTTCCATTGGGAAGAATTATCGAGATGAAGTTCTGTGCGATGTTATTCCCATGGATGCTTGTCACTTGTTGTTAGGTAGACCTTGGCAATATGATAGAAAGGCTGTACATGATGGGCATAAAAACACATACTCTTTTCACAAGGAACGAAAATGCATTACTCTTGAATCTTTGAAACCGAGCATGCTACATCGAAATCAACCTGGGGAGGGAAACACTAGTAAGGAAAATCTTTTCTTGAGTAAAACACAGGTTGAGAGAGCCATTACCAAACAGAAAAATGTATTTGCTTTGCTTATGGTTGAGAAAAAGAGTGAGAAAGAGAGACCTATACATCCGAAAATGCATTCCTTGTTAAGAGACTTTGCAGATGTGTTCCCCGAAGAATTGCCATCTGGATTACCTCCAATAAGAGGTATTGAGCACCAAATTGACTTGCTGCCCGGTGCCCCTCTACCGAACAAAGCAGCATATAGATGCAACCCGGAGGAAACAAAGGAGTTGCAAAGACAAGTCAATGAACTTATCGACAAGGGATATGTTCGAGAAAGTATGAGCCCATGTTCTGTTCCGGCTCTACTCGTACCAAAGAAGGATGGAACATTCAGAATGTGTGTCGATAGCCGAGCCATCAACAACATCACTATTAAGTATAGGTATCCTATACCTAGACTTGATGATATGCTTGATGAATTATATGGTTCTACTGTGTTTTCGAAGATAGATTTGCGAAGTGGCTATCACCAGATCCGAATGCGGGAAGGAGATGAGTGGAAAACAGCTTTCAAGACTAAGGGAGGTTTATATGAATGGTTGGTTATGCCATTCGGACTTTCTAATGCTCCAAGTACTTTCATGAGGCTTATGAACGAGGTTCTTCGTTCCTTTATTGGTCGATTTGTTGTTGTATACTTTGACGATATCCTTGTTTATAGTCGAAGCGAAGAGGAGCATATTTCTCATCTGAAACAGGTCTTTAAAGCCTTGAGAGAACAGAAGCTTTATGCCAAAATGGAGAAGTGTGAGTTCTTCTCTTCCAGCATTATATTCCTTGGATATGTGGTTTCGAAAGATGGAATTTCCTGTTGATCAATTGAAGGTGGATGCAATGAAAACCTGGCCGGTTCCGAAATCCATTACCGATGTAAGGAGTTTTCATGGCCTTGCTTCTTTCTATCATCGTTTTGTGAAGAACTTCAGTACAATCATGGCCCCTATCACTGAATGCATGAAGAAGGGTTCTTTTGAATGGACAGGAGCTGCTCATGACGCTTTTGAACTCATCAAACAGAAGCTATGTGAGTCCCCCGTTCTTGCCCTTCCTAATTTTGATAAAGTATTTGAAGTTGAATGTGATGCAAGTGGAGTTGGCATTGGAGCTGTTCTTGTTCAAGAACAAAGACCATTGGCATATTTCAGTGAAAAGTTAACTGATTCGAAGAAGAACTACTCAACTTATGATAAGGAGTTCTACGCCATTGTGAGAGCTCTTGATCATTGGAGTCATTATTTGAGGCCTAAACAGTTTGTACTTCATTCTGATCATGAGGCTTTGAAGTTTATTAGTGGCCAACGCAAGCTCAACTCAAGGCATGCCAAATGGGTAGAATTTCTTCAATCCTTTTCTTTCGTTTCGAAGTATAAACCTGGCCATACTAATGTTGTTGCGGATGCTTTATCAAGAAGATACTGTATGCTTGCTGTTCTTGATTCTAGAATTCTTGGTTTTCAATCCATGAAAGAACTATATTCTGAAGACCCGGAGTTCTCTACTATTATCGATAGTTGCAAACATGGAATTCAAGGTACATATTCTCTCCAAAATGGCTTCCTTTTCAAGGGAAATCGATTATGTGTGCCGAAGAGTTCATTTAGAGAATTGTTGATCCGAGAAGCACATGGTGGAGGTTTGGCTGGTCACTTCGGCGTGAACAAAACTCTTGAAATCCTTCAAGAGCACTTTTATTGGCCAAAGATGAGTGGAGAGGTACATGCTATCATCTTGAGGTGTGCAACTTGTCAAAGAGCAAAGAGTCATTTCCATCAAGGGCTGTATACTCCCCTCCCAGTACCATTACAGCCTTGGGAAGATGTGAGCATAGATTTTATTGTGGCTCTTCCAAGAACTCAGAGGGGAAAAGATGCCATTATGGTGGTCGTTGATCGGTTTTCTAAAATGGCTCATTTTATTCCATGTCACAAGACGGATGATGCATCTCATGTGGCTGATCTTTATTTCAAGGAGATCATTCGCCTTCATGGAGTACCAAAGACCATTGTATCTGATCGTGATTCTAAGTTTTTAAGTTATTTCTGGAAGACCTTATGGAGAATGCTTGGAACCAGACTTCTATTCAGCACCACTTGTCATCCTCAAACCGATGGCCAAACGGAAGTAACCAATCGCACTCTCACTACGTTACTTCGAGGAATGGTTAGTAAATCTCTAAAAGATTGGGATTTGAAGCTTGCACATGCTGAGTTCGCTTATAATCGATCACCGAGTTATACTACTGGTCGATCACCCTTCGAAGTTGTGTATGGAATCAATCCGCTCACACCGATTGATTTAATTCCTATTCCATCCAATTCACAAGTGAACTTTGATGGCAAAGAGAGAGCTGAATCAATGAAAAAACTCCATGAGCAGATTCGAAGCAAGATCGAGAAGGCTAACGAGTCTTATAGGAAGAAAGCTAATAAACATCGGAGGAAGGCTCATTTCCAACCAGGTGATCTTGTGTGGTTACACTTAAGGAAGGAAAGATTTCCTTCTCAGCGGAAGAATAAGCTTATGCCTAGAGCTGACGGTCCATTTGAAGTTCTCGAGAGAATTGGCGAAAATGCTTACAAGATTGATCTTCCTGGAGAATATGGAGTTTCGGCAACTTTTAATGTAGGTGATCTTTCTCCTTACTTGGAGGATGATGACTTGTCAGATTTGAGGACAAATCTCAAACAACCCGGGGGGAATGATGCGGGAGCATCCGAGACTACTGATCAATCCTTAAGTCCTGAGCAGATTCCTTCGGCAAAACAAACACTATCGGTACTTATTCATGCCAAGACTAACTTCGGTTACAACTTGCTTCGATGGGTTAAGGAATGATGATACCAATATCAAAATTCGTTGCTGATCGATGATATATCAAAGGGGAGTTATTCAGGATAAGTTCCATAGTGATTTAATACTCTTTGGAAGTAGATATTTGCTAGTTATTGTTGGTGGACGAATTTTGAAGGCTGAAGAGATAAGACTCCTAGTCCCCAGTCATTTATTTGCTAGTTATTGTTGGTGGACGAATTTTGAAGGCTGAAGAGATAAGACTCCTAGTCCCCATGTCATTTATTGCATTCCCTAGTTCCTAGACCTTTAATGCTATTTCAGTTTTGTTTAGTCTTTAATGTTTGGGTAGTTCCCATGTTGTTTTCAATTCTGAGTCTAATATCTATATAATGAGACATATTCTCATTTTGTAATCAGACTGGTTGAATGAATGAAAATTCCTCTTTGTGAGTTGAATTATTATCTCGATTCTTTATCCAACGTCGTTGGTGGTGAATCAAACAGTTCTTTATCCTTGGCCGGTGGAATTTCCTTTAAGCCTTGGTGGTGAACTGCAACTATCTCGGTCCTTTATCCTTGGCTGGTGGCTTGTGCCTTTAGGCTTAGGTGATAAACCTTCCATATCCTCGAGTTACACACATCCCCACAAACACAGTGCCTCGTCCACTTCCTCCCAGAATCGCTCACTCCACAGAGCTTATTTGTGGAAACTCAAAACACGAAAGTTGTAGATCTACGAGTCCTTGATCTGTGACTTTTGGAATCGGGTCAATCCGACCTGTATTGAGGAAGTTACGCCCATTTTTCCCAAAATCGCGCAATCCTGAAATTTTCTGTTCGGAGTCACTCGCCCACGCACGCATCAGATGCCCACGCACGCTTCATCTAGTATAATCATATTTTTTAGTGATTAAATATAGATTTTTAGATTCTAATTTCACTTTATCAATAAAATGGGTTATTTTGACTAATATCAATAAAATGGATTATTTTCTATCATATATATGTATTTAGTGTCTGTGATACATGCTTTGAGTTAATGGTAATGATAATTCATATTTTCAAGAGTTGAAAATTTAAGACATGAATAATCATTATTAACTCATAAAATGCTCCCGACCATAGGATCATCACGAGGATGGTGATTGATCTGGAAGGTTGGTGTACAATCACTTCTCTTTAGTAGATGAGTCTTGAGTCTACGGTGTGGAGACACCAGAGCGAGAGTATAGGTACTCGTTAGAGAATGAGGGCACTGAGCGTGACCACCTCGAGTAGTCATTAGGGAGTCTACCTTCTCGTCAATAACTGACTCGATGCTGCAGTAGTGTGTCTGGTTCTTTGACCTGAGATGCATCGGCAGTTCACCTTGAGGGTGTTATAGTTTGACTACACCATTACTCGGTCTCCTAGCCATTCAGAACCCTGAGGTGTATGTTGGCTATAGCATGTTCATTGTAGGAACTGGATGGTATCAAGATGGAATCTATCTACCTCGGTGGTAGAGGAGCAGCCCTATGATGATCATGAGAATCAAGTTCAGATGTCCATGGCCATGGCAGAGTGAAATAATAGAAAGAGTTTCTATTTAGATTATCACATCGGACTCTAATTGAATGATTACATCATATGATAATTATTGTAATTAGATTTAAAAATAAAAAATAAAGTTTTTAATTTTTGATTTATTCATATGTGATATGAAAAAATTTATGTTTAGACTAGTTGTAGAATAGTTCTTCAAATTATCTAGAATAGTTTTATTTTGATATGATCAAATTAAATCTATTTTTTAGATGTTATATATGATATTTTAGATCTGAAAAATATGCATGTTTAATTCAGTGATGATAAATGAGATGTATGCAAAGCATGTATTAGTTAGATCATTAATTATATATGTGATATATGATGTAGATCTAACTAGTTTTATAGTTTTAATTATATTTCTGATTAAGATATTCTCCTTGGTCATCCAGTCGTAAGAATAAAGTAGAGTTTAAAGGCCCTCTCCTTCCATTTGATGAGGTATTCTTATGGTGTGTAGGGGTACTGCGTGTTCATCCTTAATTAAAAATCAAAACTTATTTTCTGCAAAATTCTAGATCCTAAAATTCTAAGATTTTGATATATATCTTTTATTTATGAATTCAAAAAAAATTAAGAATTAAGATTATAAAACTAATTAGATCTAAAGTTAAAAATTTTTAGATCTAAGATATTTTTTATAAAATTTGGTTTGGGCTTGCATAGCTCAATTAAGTCTAGCGGTTGATTAAATCGAATCAAGAGTTGGTTAGGTGGGATCGAGAGTGCTTAGAATTGACCAGCCTAATAGTTGTAAGTCTGGATCAAGGTTGACTCACAGCCACATTTGATCGATCCAATTAAGATCTAATTTAGCTCCATGGCTCGAGCTTGGATTATAGGCTAACCTAATTGGTTCTGATTCAATAATTTAGTATCTAAGGTAAGTTTGGCAGATACGATCGATTAATTTTTAATTAAGAGCTACTCGATCTGAATGCGTTCTTGTCAAGTTAATCACATATCCCTTCCACTGGTCTGACTTACCTGACCATTTATGTTAATCTAATTTTGATTTGAGGTGGCTAACAATTCGAGCTAACCCATGCTACTAGGCTCATCATAACCATTATGACTGAGTCAAGTCTAAGAGACCTAAATTGAATCTCTTTAAGAAAGGATTAAGTCAATTGGTCTTCCACCATTGTAGATGTACGGGTCCTTTTTGGGGTTGATTATTCTCGACTGGTTACAGTGGTTCAGTTGCATCGAAAAGATGCAACCATGTCTATTAGGCATTGGATGCTATGGGTTGGAGGATGGGTTAGGCTCAATATTTTAGATACAGTGAGGGATCTAATCAGAAATCCAATTCAAGCAATTGGTGTGTCTGACTTAACTAAGAAGTGGATCAATATTCCAGACATGGTGAGATTCATGAATTAGAGATCAAGTTAGGATGCACCATGATTAGAAAATCATTGGATAAGAGTTATCTACTCATTGGTTGATCCATCACCAATAATTGTTAGGTGAGATGGTGAGCCAGTCGGTGGAACCGCGCCACCCACTAAAAATTAATTGATCGTGAAGATTTTTGCATCTCTATCCAAGGAGTGTGGAGATCCGAGAAAATAGTGGAAGCCTAACTTATTTAAAAAAATAAAATTTTTAATTAAATTAATTAAATCTAATTACAAAATCTAACTAGAAACTTTAACTCTCTATAGAAAAATATCTGCATCCAATCCACTAGCCCGTATCCTGAACATCCATAGACTGACCGAATCCAACTTCAAGGATTGGCTTCAAAACTTTAAAATTATTTTGGATTTTGAGAAGTTGACTCATGTGTTGGAATAGAACCCTCCCACATTACCAGCCCATCCATCCGCTGATCAGAGAGCATCTCTAGAGAAGTGGATGGATGATGATAATAAAGCCAGGTATTACATATTCGGCTTGATGTCTGATGAGCTCCAGCGCCAACATGAAGATATTAAGACTAGCCATCAAATATTGGCTCACCTGCAAGAGTTGTTTAGTGAACAAAGTCATGCAGCAAAATATCAAGTCACTAGAAGACTTTTTAAGGCTCAAATGCATGATGGACAGTTAGTCTAAGATCATTATCTGATGATGATCAAGGACTTAGAAGAGCTTGAGAAGCTCGATCTCAAGTTGGATACGGATTTGTAGATTGATATAATTCTGCAATCCTTGACTGATGCATATGGGTTGTTCATCATGAACTACTATATGCATAAACTATAGAATACTCTAGGAGAACTTATGAATATGCTAGCTTTCTATGAAAGATTCTAAAGGCTTAGTACTTGCTATGGAGCATACTTCTTCGAAGAGAAAATTTTTTGAAAAGAAAAAGAAGTCCGTGAAGAAGCAGAAAGCGGAGGTGGGAAGAAGAAGAAGGCAAAGCTGAAGAAGAAGGCCGCTAACAAAGAAAAATATTTTTATTGCAACACAGATGGTCATTGAAAGCGAAACTACCTTTTATACCTGGCCAGCTTGAAAAATAAGAAGAAGGCAGGTCCTTCTGGAGGTATGCTCGTTGTTGAATCTAAGCTTACGATTTCTTTTGCATCTAGTTGGGTGCTTGACTCTGATTCTAGTGCTCACTTATGCACTTCTATGGAGGGTCTTGAGGATAGTAGGAGGCTGAGGGAGGCTAAGATGATCCTACACATCAAAAATGGAGCAAGAATTGCTGTAGTGGCTGTGGAACCTATTCTTTGTGATTATCATTAGGATTCGATTTAGTTCTTAGAGATTATTTTTATGTACTTACAGCAAGCAGAAATTTGATTTTTGTTTCATGTTTAGCACAGAAAGGCTATGTAATTAGTTTTCCTAAGGACTATTATAAAATTCTTTATA
Source organism: Cocos nucifera (assembly GCA_006176705.1). Lineage (NCBI taxonomy): Eukaryota > Viridiplantae > Streptophyta > Magnoliopsida > Arecales > Arecaceae > Cocos > Cocos nucifera. The sequence continues at coordinate 7,570 of QRFJ01005659.1, forward strand.
AAAGAAATAAAATTGCAAATGGTTTTCTTATAAATGGTCTCTATCAGTTACATATTGATGTTTTTATTTTCAATATCGAGCAAAATGTGAATGTCATAGGATCAAAATGATCTAGGGATAGTCTAAACGATAAGTATCTGTGGCACCTTAGGCTAGGTCATATAGTGAAAGATAGGATTAACAAATTAGAGAAATTTGGATTATTGAGTCCGTTGACTTTCGAGTCATATCCAATTTATGAATCATGCCTTCAAGGCAAAATGACCAAACTTCCTTTTGTAGGATATGGAAAAAGGGTCACAGAACTACTTGCCCTAAAACATACTGATGTGTGCAACCCATTTGATGTGACAACTAGAGGCAACTATGTCTACTTCATCATCTTTACCGATGATTTATCTTGATACGGATATGTATATTTGATGCGACATAAATCTAAACCTTTTAAAAAATTTAAAGAATTTATATATGAAATAAAAAATTAAACCAAAAAATACATTAAGATTCTTTGATCAAATCGAGGAGGTGAATACCTTAGTCGAAAATTTCTAGACTATCTTAAGTAAAATGGCATAGTCTCTCAATGGACTCCACTTGAAACACCTCAACTCAATGGAATTTCAGAATGGATAAATTGGACCTTATTAGATATGATCCGATCTATGATGAGTTTCACGGACCTTCTTGAGTTTCTTTAGAGACGTAGTTTAATGATCGCTATATATTTACTGAATAGGATTTCCACTAAAATCGTTCCTACCACATCGTATGAGATATGGCATAGTAAGAAACCAAGTCTGAGTCACCTTAAAATTTGAGATTGTCCGACTCATATCAAGAGACAATAGGTGGACAAGTTAGAGTATAGGTCCTTTAGAGCTTGGTTCATAGGATATCCTAAAGAGTCATTAGGATATTATTTCTACATTCTGGAAGACCACAGTGTTATTGTGAGTTGACATGCTATCTTTCTTAAAAAATAGGTTATTCAAGATGGTGGCATCGAAAGGTAGATTAGGTTTGAAGAGAAAGTCTCCCAAGAGCAATGAGCTAAGGACCCTATGAAACCCAATCAGATTGAGCCAGTCCATTCACTATCTTCTCCATCTCATAGATCAGAAAAGATTTTTCATCCTCTTGAAAGATACTTAGGTACTATTTCAAAGGACATAAAGAAAATGTTCCTCATGAAAAATGGGGTTCATGGTGATGACCTCAAAACCTATCATGAGATGATATTAGATATCGACTCCAAGAAATGATTAGAGACAATGAAGTCAAAGATTGACTCAATGCACTCGAACCAAGTCTGGATCTTAGTAGATTCACCTAAAGGTATAGTACCTATTGGGTGTAAATGGATCTACAAGAGAAAGATTGGTACAGATAGGAATGTAGAGACATTCAAGGCTAGATTAGTGGTGAAAGAATATAGTCTGCGCGAAGGTCAGGATATCTTCTCACCAGAATCCATGCTAAAATTCATTTGCACATTGCTTACTGTTGCAGTCTATTTTGATTATGAAATATGGCAGATGGACGTGAAAACAGCCTTCTTAAATGGATATCTTAAAAAAGATATCTATATGGAACAGCCGCTAGGTTTCACATCTAGTGATGCTGACCACAAGATCTGCAAGCTGCAAAGGTCCATCTATAGACTTAAGTAAGCATTTCAAAGCTGGAATACTCATTTTAATGATGTGATCAAATCATTTGGATTCATCAAGAATGAGGAAAAATCATGTGTATTCAAAAAGATCAGTGAGAGCGCTGTTGTCTTTCTCGTACTGTACGTGGATGACATCCTCCTTATTGATAATGATATTTTCATATTGACCATAGTTAAAATATGGTTATCAAAAGAATTCTCTATAAAAGTCCTAAGAGGAGCATCCTTTATTATAAGAATTAAGATCTATAGGGATAGACTGAATAAGATGCTGGGTCTCTCATAGAAGATGTACATAGAGGAGGTACTAAAGAGGTTTAGCATGAAAAACTCCAAGAGGGGATTGGTGCCCTGCAGACATGGCATTCATCTCTCCAAGAGGATGTGTCCCAACACACCTAAGGAGATTGAACGCATGAGCAAGATCTCTTATGCTTTGGCAATAGGGAGCCTTATGTACGCCATGCTACGTACATGACCTGATATCGCCCATGCTGTGAGTGTCATGAGCAAATGTCAGTCAAATCTAGATGAAGAGCACTGGACTTCTGTGAAATGTATCCTTAAGTACTTGAGAAGGACTAAGGATATATTCTTGATTTTTGGTAATAAAAAACTCCAGATCCAGGGTTATACAGACTCAGATTTTATGTCTGATATAGATGATCAAAAGTCGACATCTGGTGGTTTATTTGTATGTAATGGTGGTGCTGTCAGCTGAAAGAATTTTAATCAGACTGTGATAGCAGATTCCATCATGGAAGCAGAGTATATCACTACATTGAAAGCTGCAAAAGAGGCATTCTGGTATAAGAAGTTTGCCACAAAACTTGGAGTGATGCCATCAGATGTTGTTCCTCTATACTACGATAATAATGGTGCCATAGTTCTAGCTAAGGAGTCGAGATCTCATCAGAAATCCAAGCACATCAAGTGGTGATTCCACCTCATCCATGATTACCTCGAGAAGGATTACGTCGAGGTCAAGAGAGTCGACTTCATGGATAATGTGGCAGATCCACTAACAAAGCTTTAAGGCCACCAGAAGATCGAATCCCACCTTAAGAAGATGAGACTTAGATTTGTAGCCAATTGACTTTAGGTCAAGTGGGAGTTTATTAGATGTGTGTCCTAGAAGCTAGATTGGCTAACACTTATAATACACTTCTAAGGATAATTTTTTAATTTTAACTATAAATTAATAAAAAAGTTATTTTCTATCATAGTATGTATTTAAAGTATATGTGATACATCCTTTAATTTAATGGTAATGACAATTCATATTTTCAAAGAGTTAAAATTTTAAGACATGAATTTTCATAATTAACTCATAAACTGCTTTCGATAGTAAGATCATCATGAGGATGGTGATTGATCTGGAAGGATGATGTTTGATCACTTTCTTTGAGTAGATGAGTCTTGAGTCTATGGTGTGAGATACCAGAGCGAGAGCACAGGTACTCGTTAGAGAATGAGGATACTGAGCGTGACCACCTCGAGCATTCATAAGAAAGTCTACCTTCTCATCGATGACTGACTCAATGTTGCAGTAGTGTGTCTAGTTATTTGATCTGAGATGCATCGACAATTCACCTTAAGGGTGTTGTAGTTTGACTATACCATAACTCGATCTTCTAGTCATTCAAAATTCTAAGATGTATGTTGGCTATAGTACGTTCATTGTGGAAATTGGATTGCACTAATAAGGGATCTATCTACCTCGGTAGATGAGGAGTATCCCTATGATAATTATGAGAATTGAGTCCATAAGCCCATGGCCATGGTAGAGTGAAGATGATAGAAAGAGTTTCTATAAAGGGTTTCACATAGGACTCGAATTGAATGATTAATTCATATAATGGATATTGGGTTTGACGAGTTTACCTTAACCCTAATCCTATCGGAGCTCAAGATAGAAGAACTCAATCACACTGGTAGCTACACCGAGAGGTTCACATTTAGTTCTGATGGGTTTCCACCATATACTACTAGGTGTCATTGATGGATTTTAGGAGCAATTAGAATGATTTTGATGATCGATCATTCTAATTGTATGAATTATAAAAGTTTTGGTCTATCGAAAGATGTTTCGATGATGTCGATGATGGAGATCATGACATGTCTCATTACCATATGGAACTCAACCTAACTAGGTCACACAAGTAAGGATTTAGGTCTGAATGTCATCAATTGAGCTAACTTAGTTTGATTGATTTGGATTAGATCCAATCAGGTTGAAGATAATCGTGCAAGCATACGATTGAGCAGGACTTTCTCCTTTAGAAATCTTTTTGATTCATCGCAACTGAGTTGAATTTAATTTAACTCATTTCTATATCTTGAATGAGTTTATTTTTATCTGACTAAAATAAGTCTAGGTTAGATTAATTATGAAAATTAAATTCATTCCTAGTGTAATTAGACTAGGGTCAATAGTTGACCCAATTGAGAGAATTGAGGGTCACATTATTAGAGAATTTTAGAAATGTTTTAGAAAACTATTTTTCTCTAATTTTTGGCTATGTGATAGGGAACGAGATATTCTTTGGTTGTGCAAAATTTTGTGATTTTTGGAGGTTCCTAGACTGGGTTTTGGTAGAGTTTGATTTGGATCAAACTCTTGAGGGAAGAGTCCTAGATGCACATGGACTCTTCCTTAACATTTCATGCTGCCACCTTCCAGATGGATTTTTGGCATCAAAACTAGATGGGATCTAGGGTTTTTCATGGAGATCTAGTCCAGGAGTCTCAATGGTCAAATTGATAAGGTTTTTGGTCAAAAAGGGACTCTTTATGGCACTATGTCTAGTATAAGAATTTTTTTCATAAAATTGCCTTAACATAATTTATTTTTTCCATGCCCAAAGGAGCCTTTTCTCTAATATCCACACCACTTCTATCCTCTCTCTCCCTCTCTTCTACATGCCTAAAATGTTAGGCATAAATCTGAGTTGAAGGTCTAAGATTTTTGGCACAAGTTTCAACATCTATGCGGTGGTGTTTGTGAGACAAACAGGCTACCCTCAGAAGTCATTTTGAAGGCATTTCAAATCAGAACCGGATCTAATTTTTGGAGAAGAGATTCATGAGGAGAAGATGTTCAGATCCTATCCGAGTGGATACCTGTAGAGATTAGATGCATGCATCGCTCCTTCCCGAACCTCAGGAATCAACAGGATCATCGCAAGATAATTAGATTACCAAATTAGATACTTAAAATTAAATTTGATTTAATTTTATTTTTAACTTATTTTATTAGATCTCTATGATTAGATCTGAGAAGTCTCAGATTTGATTAAAATTTTAGGAAAAAAATTTTAAAATATTTCTTCAGATCCAATCAGATCTGAACGATTCTGTATCGAAAAAATAAGCTTTTTCTTCGATAGATACTAAGCAAAAGCTAAAGTGCATATATGGATGGACAATGGGGGTAAGTACAAGGGTCCTTTTGAAAACTACTGTCAATAGAATAACATTAGATTGGAGAAGATGGTACCTAAGATGCCACAGTAGAATGGAGTTGCTATGAAGATGAGCAGGACGATCTGTGAGAGGATTAGGAGTACGCTCTCTCATGCTAAACTGTTGAAGGCATTTTTGGAGAGAGGCATTGATGACTGTGGTATATGTCATTAATCTTTCTCTTTTTTATGCTCTTGAGGGTGATACACCATAGAGAATATTGTTGGAGAAAAATATTTCTTAAGATTAATTGAAAGTATTTGGATGCAAGGCATTCATGCATATTCTCAAGCATGAGAGGTCCGAACTAGATACAAAGGTAAAGTAGTGCATATTACTGGGCTATGCTAAGGATGGGGAGTTCGGCTATCAGTAGTAGGATCTTGTAGAGCGAAAGATCGTGCACAATCATGATGTTATTTTCTTGGAGGATCAGACGATCAACAACTTCAAGAAGCCTAACAAGCCGATGTTGTCCCTGAGCAGTCCTATAGACTTGTGCCTAAATACTTTGCTAAGGAGTCTTGATGATAGGTGAGCAGCTATAAATGATGGTATACATGGTAGTCACAAGATTAAGGAGAGTGCGGGTGGCATTCAAACTAAGTCGTATATTGAACCACCTATATAGGTGGTCTGGAGATCCACTAGAAAGCAAAGGGGATCCATGAGATACCCACCGCAGGATTACATGTATTGATAGATGTGGGGAAGACTGAGTCCTACTCTAAAGCCATGGAGCAATAGCATAGTAAGGAGTGGATGAAGGCAATGAAAGAGGGGATGAATTATTTGTAGAAAAATAATACACATGAGCTGGTGAATGTACCTAAGAAAAAGCGAGCACTCAAAAATAAATGGGTATTCAGATTCAAGCCACAAGAGAGTAGCTCACAACTAAGGTACAAGACGATGCTAGTTATGAAAGGCTTTAGTCAAAAGATGATCTTCTCACCCATTATGAAGTTCATGTTTATTCGAGTTGTCCTTGATCTCGCTGCCTGTTTAGATCTTAAGGTAGGACAGCTTGATGTAAAGATGGCATTCCTTTATAGTGACTTGGAAGAGGAGATATACATGGAGCAACCAGAAGGATTCGAAATTAAAGGCAAAAGGATATTGATGTGCCGCTTGAAGAAAAGTCTTTATGGACTTAAGCAGATACTACGATAGTGGTATAAGAAGTTTGATTCCTTCATGATGGAGAATGGATATAAGAGAATAAGTTATGATCATTATGTATTCATGAAGAAATTCTCTAATGATAGTTTTATTATACTTTTATTATATATTGATCATATATTGATTATGAGACACAACATTGCCAAAATCAATGACCTGAAGATAAAGTTAGGTCAAGCATTCATGATGAAAGACTTGGATAGGCCTAAACAATTTTAGGGATGAGAATCATCCAAGATAGGAGATCTAGGAAGCTGTGATTATCATAGGAGGACTATATTAAGAAGGTGTTGGACTAATTCAACATGAGTAGAGCAAAGCTTGTGATGAGTCTACTTGTAGGACACTATAAATTAACTAAAGAGCAAAGCACAAAGAGTAAGATGGACCAAGTGAAGATGAGTAAGATCTTTTATGCCTCTGTCGTGGGGAGTATTATGTATGCTATGGTGTACACATGGCCTAATATTGCTTATACAATTGGTATGGTCAGTTAGTTTCTTTCAAACCCTAGAAAGGAGCATTGGAGAGTAGTAAAGTAGATAATAATGTACTTTAAAGAGATATCTAGGATATGTTTATGCTATGGTAGCTGAGATCCTGTGGTTAAGCTTACATAGATGCAGACATGGCGGAAAATGTCAACATACAAAAATCCATCTTAAGTTATCTAATGATATTCCTAGGGGGAGTGGTGTCGTGGCAATCAAAGCTGCAAAAGTACGTCATACTATCATCGATGGAGGTAGAATACATTGCCATAATGAAGGCCAGTAAAAAGATGTTGTAGCTAAAGGATATATTGGAGTAACTTGGCATAGAGCAAAAGATGTACGTCATCCGCAATAATAGCCAGAGTGCCATTCATCTCAATAAGAACTGACATTTCATTCAAGGATAAAACACATCGATATCGGATATCATTAGATTTAGGATACGCTGAAGATGAAATAGTTCAAGCTTGAAAAAGTTGATACTGAAGAAATTAGTTCAGATATGTTGATGAAATAAGTTTCAAGAATGAAACTGATGATGTGCAGGGGCATTGCAAGCTTGATGGAACTCTCCTATATGAGTCGAGAGGGAAAGTTTTGTTGGTGTGATCCTTTCCATATGGGACCCACCATATTAATTGAAAACTAAAAATAAAAAGGAGTTTCACATAGCCTTTTGAGTGGTGCATAGAAAAGCTTTGGAGCCTGGGTAGCATAGAGTGTGGAAACCTCTTTTGATGCAAAAGAAGAGTCCAAAATGTACTCTAATTCTTTGTCTATATAAAGGAGTCCGTGGACATAAGTAAAAAAAAAGGTGAGAGGAGACCGTTAGCCACAAAAGAAGATAGGGAGAGAGAGAGAAAAAAAGAAACATGGAGGGTGCTTCGTTCAAATAAAGAAGATTGGAGAATGTTGATTGGAAGAGTTCACTCAACCTCGATTTAGAGTTATTTCATTGAGGATTTTGTTAGAGGTTTGTTTAATTTTGGATTTCTTTTTTCTTGTATTAGAAGCAGTGCTCTTGGTGCAGTATCAAGAAAGTTTTTTTTTTTAACTTTAAACTATTTTTATAGTAGAAGCTCCTTCTTACTCTCGTCCCTGCATGAACGTAGGCTTCGGCCAAATTATGTTAAATTCTAGTGTTCTTGTAATTTCTTTATATTTCTGGTATTATCATTAGCATATTTTTGCTTTTGCTTTATTTATTATCCTTCAATACTCGAAATCCAATAGATTTGAACCAAAAAAATCAAATGCACATCCCTACCTCTGAGAGAAATGAGTCAAGATTATCAAATGAGAAGCGGGTCCTCTATAGTCCTCACAATTTGGATGCACAACAAATTTTGATAGTGAAAAAGGAAGAAAGGCAAAATTCCCATTCCATTTAAGCCGCTTATTATCTCATAGTCATAGACAAAGTGAAGTTTAGAATATTTTAACTATAGTATCCTGCTACGTACCTTAACTATTTATATAGATTAAAACTATAGAAGATTCCATATTAAAATCTATGCACAACCTCATTGTAGGTGCTATGATTTAAAGAAACATCAGGTGTGCCAAGTTAGTGTCCCAAATCTTTATGACTATCTTTTAGTGAATTATTTTTTTTCTAAGAAGTTTCTTGGGATTGAATGCTTGTCACAGCCCAAGAAAGCAAAACTCATTGGTGCTGATTGATTCACTATCCCAAGAGTATAACATAAAATTATTTAATCTTTCTCGCTGAGATTGATGACTTTATATAAATATTCAACATAATATCAATCATATATTAAGACTGCATCCCTAAAAGCACTTCATTCATCTAAGGTATGATGTGTGATGAACATTGCCAACAAGCTTGTCCCAACCATAGGCATTTGCACAATTATCTAGATAAGTGTGGCACAAAGCCAACAGAAAAAAAACCCTAAGCATAATATCCTTAATTAATAGATTGACGTGTTTGGTTGAAAGCAAAAAGGACAAAAGTTAGCCCATGGACAAAGATTTTTATGCTTCTATTAGAAATGTGTTCCTTTCTGCTACCAAACTAATCAAGGCTCAACACCAAATTTATGCACAACGATGGTGTTTGTTCCCTCAGCTTGTCATCCATAGTGTTCTTGCGAAACTATCCTGGTGATTCACCTTTTCTTTGACCTCAGGAAACGACATATCAAATCATGAAGCATGAATGTGAATGGATGTGATATTGAAAGGACATCATTAGCAAGGGGATCATAATTGAGTTAACTAAATTATGGCAGGGAAGGACGGACTAACTATCTAGTCAACTAGATGAGGCTTGTGTTTGATTTTTTTTTTATTATTAACTTGGAGAGTAGAAAGAACTCGAGCACAACTTTAGGGGCAAGTTATTTGAAGATTCAAAGCAATTGATGTGGAGTCAGTTAATGCTCCAAATTACCAGCTCGTGAGGGCTTCTACAAACTAAAATTCTTGAGTAGCAACACCGTATCTCAAGGTATCGATGGAGGATCCTGCTTTAGATTCCTTAGCTCATAGATTTACCATGTAGCACATGATGATGGTGAGGACACATGTTCAAGATAAATAGTGGCATTCATCTTATCAGTTAAAAGGAGTCACTTATAAAAATCTAATTATAATTTGAATATAAGAATCCTTTGACAATCCAATATTTATCCATTTTATTCTATCTTAGCTACCTTGACAATAATTTTTTTGTCTTAACAGTAGTGTTAACTTGAACTTCTACTTGTGTAATTCAAACTATACCTATATCCATTTCCAAATCCATTTTCCTCAATTGGTAGTGTGATGGTAGTAGTGTTGGGCATCAGGCCATGCCCGACCCGGCCCGACTCAGATCTAACGAGTTGAATACTGCAACGGGCTGTGCCTGACTTAGCCCAACTACTAAACGGGCCATGCCAGCATGACACGGGAATGCCAAACCCTTCGCTCAGCATGGCCTTAGGTGCAAAAATTGATGGATTAGGCCTGGCACGACCTGTTGGCCCGTCAAGCTCATTTTCTATTTTTTTAGCCCAAACGAGCTGTGCCAGGCATGGCCCGCAATAGCTTCAAGTGGGCTGTGCTAGGCACGGCTCATAACGGTTAAAACTGATTTTTTTAAAGGGGTTCTAATGGCTATTTTTCTTATTTTTACCATTTTGACCTTTTCAACAGTCAAAAAATGGCTAGATTGAGGGATATTTTGGAAAAATAAAAATTTTGAGACTTCTATAAATAGAACTCTCCTCTTTCATTCTTATCATATTAATTCATCAAACCAATTCACTCCCTCTCTAATCTTCCTACTTCTATTTGTTCTTTCTTCTAGCAATTCTTCTCTTCTCTGTTCAATATTTAGCAAGTAGCAATTAAGTTTAGCAATTTAAGAGTTATACAAGAAAAGCAAGTGTCTCTTTTTTGGAGGTCATAGTTCAAGGGCAGCTCTACAAATCTGACTCTCTGTCTATCCGACTCTTTAGTGGCCCGGCCCTCTTCTTTCGGCTTTCCACCATTACAAGGTGATTTTTACTTTTACAAAAAAATCTCAATATCTCCTATCTTTTTTATTTATCCTTCATTTTAATTTATTTTTAAAAAAATATTTTTTAAAATAAAAATTTTAAAAATATAACATACCAAATGGGCCATGCCAAGACACTGCCCATATGGGCTAGCACGTGGGCCTGGTCTGGCACATGGGCCATGCCCGGCCTAGGCACGTGCCGTGCCAGCCCAGGCCCTAAAGGGCTATGTCAGGCTTAGGCCATTGGTCACCAAACCCCCTGCCCAGCCTAGCTCCAAGTTTTGGATGGTGCTATGGCACAGCCTGCTACAGTACTGGGTGGGCTGCCGGCGTGGCCCAATTCGTATCGTGCTGGGCTGGCCCAGCCTGATGTCCACCTCTAAATGGTAGCGAAAGTCTTTAAAGGTCAAAGCATCTTAATCCATACTATTTTAATATCCTTCAATCACCATCTTGTTAATTCCTCTAATGCCTGTGGCATGCCCATGCACCTGCCTATTGATTACTATTTAACTTGTCACCTTTTTCATCTACCAATAAGTCCCTTAGCATGTTCCCATGCATGGAATACAAGGGCCAAACAAATTCTATGGCATGCCCAAATGGGGCAGAAAAAGGAAAAATAAGTTTTTTAGCATGTGGTGAGATGATAGTATAGCTACCATCATATTGCTACACCTAGAGATTGATAAAACAATTAAGAGTAAAATGACTACCATGCTAAGACCATTTATAGAGAGCTACAAGGTATCTACACTTTTGATCCTATAGTAGGTTGAAAGACTTGTTTTCTATTATCAAGACTAAATTCCATAAGTTGCATCACTTTTTAGTTATGTTTAAATTAGCTGATCTTTACTTTGTGGGGGATGAATCGGCCCATCAATTTTTGCAAGAAAATGATAAGGTCTTCAGGGAACTCGACTTTGAAATATCAGCCTATCAGGATGAAGAAACTAAATCTTGTCTTATAGAGCCCTCAAAATCTATAGACCAAGATAATAGGGTAGAGATGTTGCACGTGAATGCCAGAGCAGATCAGATTAAACAAGCAATCAACAATGTTTTGGTCAATATTAGGTTGATATTTGGGCCCAAGATGGGCTATGCCATCCTAGTTTGTTTATGTTTGCTAAGCAAAATGTTAATGGAATTATGTCGACACATGGCCTTGTTATTAGAGCAGAATTATCTCTTTGAGGCAACAAATTAACAAGGGGTAGTAGTTCAAACTACATACTGTACAACATATCCTTATCCCAAGGGCTAGAGGAAACCATCCAAATGGATACCACCACCTTCTCAGCAATAACAACCATGCAGTCCAAATGTACATACCGGGGAGCAAGGTGTTCTAATGTATCCAACATACCCATGGGCTGGAGACCAAGCATGACAATGGGTCTAACCTCTATCACATCCTCAATGGTTTCTACTCTCTGCTCAATCTGAAGGCTCGCCTCTCTAGATACATAATGGCCTTTAAGTCAACCAAGTTGAATGATATCTAAATCCAAAATTAGGCCAATGGATGTGGTGTCAGATACATTCCATCATCCTACTAATCATCAATCGATGAGATATGAGGGGCATTGTTTACACCATATCTAGATTGTCTGCAATCAAAAGGGGGATACACTAAGGGAGGTGTAGTCCAAGCGAATATGGTACACATCCAAGAGAGCAAGAGTGCTTATCTAGGACAAAGCCTTAGTAGAGCAAAATTTAGTAACGATGGTTTGTCAATAATTACAACTAACCATGCATAGGAAGACTGGTCAAACATCCCATATGTGAAAATAGTAGCTCATGTAGCATACAACAACAAATATAAGTATCCATATTAAGTAACAGTACCTAACTTCCTACTATCTATGATGTGAGAAGTATGACAATACTACGGATCATGTAAAGTTGATCATGGGCCAAGCTTAGGGCTTAAACTATATTCATTTTTAATCAGATTTTGTGCCTGGCTTATTTAAAATTTGATATTCTCTATGCCCAAGCTCAGCCCATAATTAGCTCTATTACCATGGTGGGCCATGTGGCATAGAATAGTGAACAATGTATCCAAGATGAGTGGTAGCACCCATCTTACCAGTTAAGAAGAGTCAACAATAAAAATCAAATTATGATTTGGATAAAGAAATCTTTATTAATAAATCTTACCTTATCTTAGCTTACTTTACCAATATTTTTTTTCCTAGTAGTAGTGTTGGCTTAGACTTTACTACTGCAACCTAAGCTTTTTCGTGGAATAGTAGTGTGATGGCGGCAGGAGTCTTTGAAGGTCAAGACATCGAAACCCATGCTATTCTCATATCGTTCCTTTAGTTTCTATCTTTTTACCTACTCTAACATTTGGCATACTCACATACCAATCTACCCATTGTTATTTGACTTATCACCCTCTCCATCAGCCAACAAGATCCTTGGTACATCTTGATAGGAGGGGCCCAAACAAATTCTGTGGCATGCCTGAAAAAGACAACAATACTCCTTTTCACAACTCTTACATTTTGGATACTATTACCACTCCTTCCATGTTCTAGATAGGGTAACTGCTGGCTAGTCATACCCTTGGGTTCTATATTACTAAAGGCCTTATCTTAAGTTGATAGATTTCGCTCCTCTTGGTTTGAAACCTAGGTACTAGGATTGCACCTTGATGCATTGCACCGTTGGTGTTTCAACCTGCATCTTTTGATGTATATGGTATCAGAGCAAAATAAAATGAATAGTATTAAAGCAGATGATAGTCATATTTTTAAATTTATTGCTTTGATTAAAAAATTATTTTAAAATAAATAATTCATAAAGATTTTGCAATGTACATCAAAAATTTAGTATCAAATTTGAATTTTCAAATGAGTTTCAAAATTAAGTTTAAAAATATATTTTTTGAGAAGAAATATGCTATAAATTCAATTTAACTTCAATCATTTACCAAAAATGATCATGAAAATTAAGTTTAAAAGGTTATCACATGAAAAGTTCAGTATTATATTTATAAATGAGCTTCAAAATTAGAAGAATATGTCAAAATCAATTTATTTAGAGTAAGAATATGTCTCAAACTCATTTTCACTCTAAATACTTTTTAAAAATAATTTGGCAATCAAATCATGCATATCAAATTAAATAAATGCAAGAAAACATAATTTAAGAAGATCATAAATTAATTGATTGAGAACTTAAGATCAAAATTTATTTATCTCAAAATAAATTAATCAAAATTTTTAGTCATATTAAGATAAAAGACTTTTTGGAGATACCAAGAAATCATTTTTCTTTTAATATTTTCATAATATAATCTTCCCCTATTTTTTATAATTATAGCTATATTATTTTATCTTTCAAATTTTCTCTCCCTTTTTCTTTCAAATCAAGCATATTTAATAGAAATTTAATTGTAAAACTCAAATTTTCTAAATTTGTAAGGCATTTTTAATTTCAAAGGTCTTTTCAATTAAATTATTATTTCTTCATTAATATTTTCTTCCTCTTACTTTAAGAAATAAATCTATTTTAAAATTAAATAAAATTTAAAAGTATAAGCATCGAGCGAACTAAGCATTAATCAAACAAAGCATTCACTCAAAAAGATATCAAATTTTTTAAAAATTTACTCTTTATTAAATTCAAAGGATGTTTATAAAAGGATGTACATAATAAGAACAAACATCAAGAAGATCAAAAGAGTATAATATGTACATCTATCAAAAAGATTTTTTATTTAAATTTAGATCTTTCTTGTCATAAGAAATATTACTAAATTAAGTTTAGAAAAATGTATAAGATTCTTTAAATGTATCTCAAAAGATATCAAATCAAGAGTATATCAATGTAAAATATATTTTAGATATGATATTCAATTCTTTTGCCAAACATAATGCAATAGCATACATGGCAAAGATGATACTAATGATACCAAGAGTAAAAATTTTTTTAGAAAGAAACCTCTTAATACTAATATTAAAAATAATTGATTTTATATCATTTTTTTGAAAATTAAACTAATTAATTATTTCATGGAAAGATTTTTTTTATACCAATTAGACTAATATTTAGATCAAATTATGATTTTTTTTTGACAGTCCAATAATATTTAAAGATTAATTTATAAATTTAGCTTAATATCAAAAATTTTAGTTTTGAATTGATAAAGATGAATTGATTCAACTCAAATAATTTTGAAGATTTGAAATGATAAATCGGTAGGTGGTGTGGTGCTCCCATGCCTTGAGAGGCCACGGATGGAGTCAGGGTGAGGGCTCCAGGGAGGCTAAGATAGGTGTGGTCCTAGGACTAGGATAGAAGTTGTCAGAGGATGGAGGCGGCATGTAACTCTCCACAGGCTTGAGGTTTGGGTATTGAGGGCCTCAAATGGCTTGGTTGGTGCTTCGAAGATCTAGGATTCAAAATGGAGCAAGAAATCAAAGTTGAAGAATCAAGACTGCAGAAAGAAGATTTTTTATAGGTTAGCCGGCTCAGTTTAAAACTAGGTCAGCTAAGTCTCGAAGCACAGAAAAAATAGAAAACTGAGCGATCGAAACTGTAGGCACAGCACAGGACTTGGTCGGCTTAGTTTCAGACTGAGCCGACCTAGTGGAACTTAGCCAGCTCAGTGTTGAGAGTGAGCCGACTTAATGTGCGGGTAGAATTACGTGATGGTCTATTTTGGGCTAGGATCTGGGTTGATCCTAGTGGTCTTAAGACCTGATTTGAGAGGTCTTAAGGGGGCTAATTCATGTATTCGGTTAGCCTAAGGGAGTTTTTAAGCTGGGGTTTATTAGAGTTCATTTGGGAACTTTAGGGTATATAAACCAGAACATTATAACTTCTACAAAAAAAGAAGTGAATACAATTAAGCTTTTTTCTCCCTAACTCTTTTCTCTCTTCTCTTTGGTTCCAATACCAAAATCCTAGCTTCTCTCATCTTTCTTAGATCTTCTTCAGTTTGCAGGATTAACACCCAGATTCATGCAAGAGATCGGATCTACGGCTGTATCTTCGAGCAGTCGTAGGAGTAATAATTGGTATCAGAGCGAGGTGATGCCAGTTGGTGGGACAATAATTGGTATCAAAGCCTGATTGAGCATGAAGGAAGAAGAAGATCAATTTTTAGCAGAGATCAGTAGTAAAATTTAGATCTAAAGACTTTCTTCAGACTTCGTGAGGAAGGAAGAGATCACAAGACTGCCATCCACCATCCCTTATCAAGGTATTTCTTAGATCTATCTATTTGCTATTATTTGATTCGGATTGATCATGAAAAATAGTGGATTAATGATAGGATTAGAGAAGTTCGATGGAAAAAAAAATTTCACGATGTGGATGGTAAGGATGGAGGATCTGTTGGTTCAGATGAGGTTGGATTCGGCCTTAGAAGATAGGTCGAACAAGATCGTAGATAAGGAGTGGGTGTCCTTAGAGAAAAGGGCATGTGCCACGATTAGGGCTTGTTTGGTGGATAAGATTTTGTATGGTATGTTGGAGGAGAGAACACCCAATTGATTATGATCGAGGTTGCAGCAGTTGTACATGGGGAAGAACATGTGCAATAAGTTGATGCTGAAGAAGCAACTGAATAGCCTTCGGATGCAGGAGGATGAGGATGTTGCGTGGCATATTCAGTGGTTCGATTGGATGAGCATGAACTTTCTCAATATAGGGGTGGATTTAGAAGAGAAAGACAAGAGTCTATTGTTGCTATGTTCACTACTCGGGAGCTTCGATCCATTAGTGATAACTTTGCTGTATGGTAAGGAGACACTAGTGTACGAGGAGATTGTATCAGTGCTCAGATCCAATGAGCAGCGAAAATGGATGACGAAGAGGGAGGTCTTTCAGAAGAGTCTTGTGGTTTTAGAGAAGCATAAGAAAGGAAAGAAGAAGGGCGAATAGAGGAGCAGCAAGAGATCCAAGAGATGCTTCAAGTGTAGAGAAGCAAGGCACTTTAAGCGGGAGTGTCCGCTTTGGAAGAAGTGCAAGGGAGGAGAAAGCTTAGATTCCATCAGTACAGTCACTGAAAGTGAAGATTTGGATGAAATCTTGGTGGTCTCAGAGGAGCCCGCAGGGTGCGGTGTATCTAAGATAGTTTTGGATAGGTCTGTGGAGTGCAGAGGGTCCAAAGGGGCAGCGATGGTGTTCGACGTGTAATGGTAGGCTTAGTAGTGCAGCATTGGATGGTTGGCCTTAGGAGAGTTGGAGATAGAGTCGGCTTCCACGGCATCAGGAGGTCTTTAGCTCCAGGTGGAGCACCATGCAACGGTGGCTTTATGGGTGGAGGAAGCAATGACATGGGTTCATAGCAGGAGGGTGCAGAGGAAGGATCAGTATTTCAACACCAGTGTCGGGGCTATACATCTAGGTGGAGAGGATTGTGTAGGAAGATAAGTATGGCTATGAGGAGATAGTGTCAGGTGGAGCATCAGGATATGCGGTGAGTGTCGGTAAAGAAACATTATATGATCTCTAGAAAAGCCTAAGATAAGTAATGTAGCTGCCAAGCAGAAGGATACCTACAACTCTAAAGGTGATGCAGAAAAATAAGCCAAGGACTTCAGCGGTGGAGGCGATCATCCCGAAGGCCTCAAAAAGAGCTTAGTAGTTGAAAAACATTGGCAGTGGCAAGGTGAGCATGAGGGGCTATTAGGACATGCAGGGACAACAGGATTGTGCAGTAGGATGTTTCCAGGTGTGCCAAGACTTGAGCATACCAAGATGGAGATTGTAGGTGATGTGGTGCTTCCAAGTCTTGGGAGGCCACAGACGGATCTAGGGTGAGGGCTCTGGAGAGGCTAGGATCGGTGTGGTCCTAGGGCTAGGACAGAAGTTATTCTAGGATGGAGGCGGCATGTAGCTCTCCATGGGCTTGAGGTTCGGGTATTGAGGGCCTCAAGGGGCTTGGTTGGTGCTTCGAAGATCTGAAATTAAAAATGGAGTAAGAAACCAAAGCCTGAAAATTAAGATTGCAGAAAGTAGATTTTCGGTAGGTTAGTCGACTCAGTCCAAAATTGGGTCGGCTAAGTCTCAGATCATAGGCAAAATAAAGAGTTGAGCATTCGGGACTGCAGGCACGATATAGAACTGGGTAGGCTCAGTTTTAGACTAAGCTAATCCAGTGGAACTTAGCCAGCTTAGTGCTGAGACTGAGCTGGCTCAGTACGTGGGCAGAGTTATGCGAGGGTCTGGGTTAATCCTAGGGGTCTTAAGGTCTGATTTGAGAGGTCTTAAGGAGGCTAATTCATATATTAGTTTAGCCTAAGAAAGTTTTTAAGCCAGGATTTATTAGGATTCATGTGGAAACTCTAGGGTATATAAACCAGGATATTATAACTTTTAGAAAAAAAGAAGTGAATACAATTAAGCTTTTTTCTCCCTAACTCTCTTCTCTCTTCTCTTTGATTCTAACATCAAAACCCTAGCTTCTCTCATCTTTCTTAAATCTTCTTTATTTTGGTGGATTAACACCCAGGTTCACGCAAAAGATCGAATCTACGGCTGTGGCTTCGAGCAACCATAGGAACCACAATTGATATCAGAGCGAGGTGATGCCAGTTGGTGGGACAACAAAATCAATTTAAATTGATATAAGCAAATCAGTCAAAGCAAACCATAAAATGTTTTTTAGTTATTCTTCAAAAAGATCATCTCTTCATTTTTTAAGAAATATCAAGCAATTAGATTTAGAAAATAATTATATTTTTCTAAATTTATCTTAAATGATATCATATTAAAAATATAGTTATACAATACTAGATTTGAAACAAAGATATTTTTTTCTTTTTATGAAAAGATAAATTAATTAAATAGATGATAAATTGTAAGCTATTTGATCCTAATTAATTAAAAATAAAATTTTTTTAAAATATTTACCTTTAAAGATAAATGATAGTTTTCTTGAAATCTCTAGCTTGATATCAACTTCAAAAGATTCAAGAGGATAATTTTTAAATTTAATTTTAAAATTGGTCAATCAAAACAAAGTATGAATGTTTATTAATAAATTCTCTTTAAAGATCAAGGTGGCAATTAAATCGATGATCAAGAAAGATATTCAAGTAAATTTAGAGGATCAAAAAGTAATCAATTTGGGGGGTGCTTCTAATAGTCAAATACGATAAGATCAAATAAAGAGAAACCTAGATGAAGACTCTATCAGTTTAATTCAACTATGGAGTTTCAAATTTTAGAAGTATTTTGATAATTTAGCATCTTATAGAGAATGTCAAAAATTAGTTTCTCTTATGGGTTTATCAATTAAAATATTCACACCTAATTAAGCATCTTTTAAATTAAATTCATCAATTATAAAATTAACATAGAAAGGCTTAAAATATCATGTTGAATTTTTAAGATAAAAAATATTTCACTAATAATAAGATATATAGAGGAGAGCATGTTGATTTAAAAATCAAAATACTCAAATTATTGCATGCATCAAAATCAATCATGCTTATCAAAACATGAAGTTATCATATGCATACATATTAGCAAATCATTAAAGTCAATATATTTAAAAAATCAAATATTCTATTCATGGTGTACGATTATTTTAAGTAATGATAAAATTGTCAAAATCAATCAAAAATATTTAATAATTATAGTAATTAATAATTAGAATATATTTAGCAAATAATGATGGCATGATGAGAGAAAAAATTATAGTTTATCAAACATCATCAAAGCATCCATCCAAAGAATTTTCCTCCTTTTATTTCATTGGATGCTTAGTATACCTACAAAATTAGTTTGCAATTTTTGGTATCCAAACATTTTTGGGCCCATTGGAGTTAGTGCTCAAGGTTTCTTTTGGAATCCAAATTTGCCTAACCAAAGTATGGCCAATTCTTTTAAAATTATATTTTAAAATTTTATGGCTTATATTATTACATTTGAGATACAATATTGAATCATTTTTAAGTGAGGCTCTAGTAATCAAATTTTTAGATTATTTCTATTTTCTTGAAGAATTAAAAAGTGTATGGCCTACTTTGTTTCTGTGCTCTAAGAGTGAGAGGTTTCGTAGGATTCTAGAGAGGTCTCATAGTTCCGATGAGATGTCTCGTTCAAAATCGAGAGCTCTCAATCTCAGGTGACATATCTTTTTCATAAAGCAATTTTTTGAGCGACTGAAAGTGAGTGATCTTCTGATCAAACTAAGAGGTCTCGAAATTGGGTGAGAGATCTTGAGATAAATTGAGAGGTCTCAAGACATGGCGATAACTTTTCAATGAACTATTTCAAATTTATTTTTCTCATCTTCAACGACTAGTTTTTGCTCTCCAACGATCGGATTCAACTTTTTCTAGACTCCAATCATATCTAGATTAGAAGGAATGCTCCAGATATAAAAGAAATAAGATGTACTTTTTGGATCAACTAAGAAAAATGAGAGAAACAATATGAGTGCCCTAGTTTTCAATGAGCAATCTTTTCATTCAAGTTCTCTCAAGCATAGAAGAGCCCTCAAGTGTAATAACTCCAAGCATTTAAAGTGGCATTTAATAAACTGCAATAACAACCATTCTGCTCATTTAAAGGAGCAATCTCTGTTGTACAATCTTTCCTTTTCTTTCCATGTATGTGGTATCAGTAGGGGATGAAACTCAAAATTTAGGGATTTACTTTCCATTATTTGGTTTATATTATTTTGTCTGATTCTTGTTAGGATTGTAGTTGGTGAACTTAGGAGAAAACTAACTGAATTTTTGGATAGTGAGCCCGAAAAATTATCCAGCTATAATCTTGAGAAATTATAGTAGAATTTTTAAGAGTCTTGCTTCAAAAGAGGATATAGATGCTGAGAGTGCACCAAACCACTATAAAATTTTCTTGTTTGTATGTGTGCTCTTGCTTCTTACATTTCTTAACTCTCATATCTCTCTCACATAGCATTCAAACTAATTACATTGCGCATATCTATTTTAAATTAGAAAAATCCAATCCAACCCCCCCCCCTCCTCTTGGGTTGTCTAGTTGGGCAATAGTATACCTTTGGTTCTTCGAATTGTCCTCCTAGCACTCTATCTAAGATTGGTATCCGTCTAATAAAAGCTAGCCTATTGGCTAAGTACTTCGATCTATTGACTAAGTACAACTTTAATATGCCAGAATATAATTTGGCTTGTAGCTAAGTATAACTTCAGTCTATTGGCTGATTATTTCAACCTACTAATCAAGTTCTCAGTCTGCACCTTGATATTTGACATAGGTTGATGTCTTCCATAACTTTATTTGACCTACAAAATATGTTTCTTTTGCAGATCTACTATTACACAATTTAAGCTAGATGACTTGCCAAGATTTATCATTAATAAGTCTACGAATTATAGTCATCGACTTAGATGTGGTGTAGGTATAAGTACAACTTAGGCTTTGGTTAGATACTTGGATGACTATGCTATAGTTTAAACTGCAAGCTTGAACCAGATCGATACTATAGGCATGGACTTCAAGGTTAAGTCAAATGAAATATTTGGGCCTTGGTTAGCTGTTCAATCTTAGCCATTCATATTGCATTTCCCATGATTAAAATCCTAGTTTGACTATACATTCATAGACTAGCTCAATAGATGTTCTTTGTAGGACCACAAAAGAATAATTTACACAAGAAATGATATGATATATATATCTGTGTGTGTGTGTGTGTGTGTATATATATATATATATGGTGTATAATGTTTTCAATATAGCTATAGTAGTGTATATTGTTTTCAATATAGACATATAGGTTATGGTATTAAAATTAGTGAATATTGTTTTGTAGATAGAATATTTAAATGATAGTGGAGTCGCAATTGAAAGACAAAAGCCATAGTATTACATCAGTAGCAACAATCAGAATATAGTAAATGTAGTACTAAGTGACAAGAATATTCCTCTGCAAGGACCCAACATAGCTTTTCCTTATTATTTGGGATTTTTTTTACAACAATAATTTCAAAATCATGATAATTCATATAAACACTCTCACATCAAGTGAATAATCAAGTGTGTTCTTTTTAGTAAATATATGCACTTATAAAATAAGAACATGTAATATGAAAAGAGCATGTTGACAAAGCTTAATAATTATATGATACTAACATGATTTAAGCCCGCATAGAATTAACCAACCTAAAAATCAATTCTTTATATTATTTATTCAAAATAGTATATCATATAATATACTAAATTAAATCTTAATTACCTTACTATGTTGAATTTTATGTCAATATTTTATTGAAGCAAGTCCTTAAAATATAATACACAAAATTTAAGATAATATATATGCAAAATTTAATACTCTATATTATAGTTATTTATTATACAAAAATTAAATCATAGAATTAACATTTTATGGAAATTACTTAAAGAATATAATCTATAAATACAATAATAAAAAAAAATCTACAAAATGCTATAGTAATATTTCAAAAGTTGTTGTGTGGAAACTTTTAATATTATGGGTTACAAAATAGGATTTCTTTTTTTGATCAATTTTCAAGATTATCGTGAATTCAAATTTAGTAGCATTAGTTTGTTGAAAAAAAATAAAGAATTAATGTATATGAAGATACTTTATAGCTTCCTCTCAATATATCAAATTTAGATTTCTCCAACATCTTATAATTTTAACGTTGTTTCGATACTAAATATATGATCTCCAATGTATTTTATGATAAATAGATAAAGCCCCCTTGGTTTCTTTATAAACAAGCATAACTTAGAAAGAATGAGCCATTATGTTCATAATTTTAGTTATATTATTTACTAATTATAAAGAGTGAATTCATGCACTTCATGTGTTTTCATATAATTATTATTACTAATAAATATTATTTTAAGGTATCTATTTATTTTTTTTCTATTTTTATAAAGCCAAGCTACCTCTCTTGCTATGGTTATATGCATACCATCATGCAGTGCATGCTTGAAAAGGAGAAATACTATTAAAAGTAATAATTGATGATCATGACTTGATGTAAGCTCATCAAAATCACATGAGCATCTTACTTGATTTATTAGAGCTAAATCACATCCATTATATCATTATATATAAAACCTTCCCTTCTCACTGCCAGAGTTTAGACTCTAAATTGCCACGACTTCTATTACTTTATTTAACTCATAGTATTTGTTGGCGGAAAATCTGACCATTGTTAGAGTCAAAGCTGGATTTGGAGAGAATGAGGTCACCATCGGGACCTACAAAATAAGTCTCGTCCAGAGTCTGGGGTGGTAACTCTGATAAGATCCTCCGACGAGCAAGTCAGCTCTTTCGATCAATAGAAATAGAGTGTGCTCACGTAGAAGAGATTCTAGTGGTAGAGTGTTAAGAAGGAGAAAAGAGCTTTTGGGTAGAAAGCATATCTTGAGGGTCTCTTAAATAGGTGGAGCCTTGTAACAAACTAATAATGATAGTCGCATAACCATCTGGTAGTGGGCCATTCAGGGCCACATGTAGTTTGTTACAGAGGGATAGTGTCTGTTGTCGCAATGTGCTAGCCTGTTCGGGATCTGACGGCTGGAAACTTCGGAATGGGATAGCTACAGATTGATGAATTCTTTTGGCTACATTGACTATTGAGTATCCAGAGGATCCTCTGGAGGTTATCGAGATTGGACTGTGTGTAGAGCTGTTGCTTGCTATTTGCTATATCGAGGAGCATGCGTCTGAAGGTCCTTTTGGGCTACTGGAGTTCGACTGTTGGAAGAATTCCGGCTAGAAGAAAAAGCTCGATCGAACGGAGTTCAACTATTAGAGCAAGTCTGGCTGAAGAAGAAGTCCGATAGGAGTTCAACTGTTGGTGGAGTCTGGTTGGGGGAGGAGACTGGCTGAAGGAGAAATTCAGGAGGAGTTCAACTATTGGAAGAGTCTGGCTGAAGGAGAAGCTTGATAGAAATTCAACTATTGGAGGAGTCCGGCTAGGGGTGGAATCTGGCTGAAGGAAAAGTTTAGAAGGAGTTCAACTATTGGAGGAGTCCTGCTGGGGGAGGAGTCTAGTTAAAGGAGAAGTTCAGAAGGAGTTCGACCATTGGAGAAGTCCAACTGGAGGAGGCCTGAGGTTTAACCATGGAGGCTGCTACTGGGCAGAATCCTTCCGAGATCAAGCATCCAGTCGAACTTCGGTAGGAGCGGGTTTATCCCCAACACTAGTCCCCCTACTCCTGAGTTTGAAGTTCAAGGGATGGGAGTAGCGAGTGTGACCACCAAAGTGGCATACATATTTTACTTGATGAAATTGGTAGATATATGAATCATGATTCTAAAGAATCTAAAGCTGAGGTAACTCAGCTACTTCATGATATTTTTGCATTATATGATAAAAAGCTTCGTGGATCTAGATAGTCCACATCATCTTCATAATCAACTTCTAGTACCTCTCGTTCATAATCTATTTTTTTAATTCTTGCACATAGAATACTTTCACATGTATCTTCTTCATCTTTAAGTAATGAATTAGAATTTTATTTATGAAATGATATATCTTTTTCATTAGATGAAAATCAAATAGAAAATCTTGATGTGTTGGCCTAGTGGAAGAATGTAAAAAATCAATACCCTATTATATTTGCAAATGCATGTGATATTTTAGCTGTGCTAATGTCCACAGTAGCATCAAAATCAGCTATCAGTGTAGGTCGGCACATTTTGGATGAAAAGAGGAGTAGGATGATGGACGAGATAGTTGAGATGCTGCTATGCTTCAAAGATTGGCTGGATGCGGAGGCAAGACTTCAGGATAAAGAAGTACATGATACTAGATCTGATGATGAGGATGGCATAAATACAACAAATAATTAGTAAGATTTATTTTTAATTCTTAATTTTTAAAAATTATATATTTTTATATTTTATTTATTAAGGTGAGTCACCTCTATTTTCTTATTAGTTCTCTCTCTTTGTATTCTGGAGGTTAGGCCTAGCCCTCCTTTATCTTTTGTATAATTTTGATTTATATTAATAAACTGGTAAGGATCCATGCCAAACCCTCCACCATTACAAGGTGGTTTTTATTAAAAGAAAAAAAAAGCACTACCTAAAGGATTTAGGGGACTGAGGTCGAGATTAAACAGGATCTGCTCGTCCAAAAGATCGGAGATTGGCGTAACATTAAGACCCTTCAATATATCGATCGAACTCCGATCCTCACTTTCCAACCTTGGAGCTCAGCAGATCGAGTCCCTTATCTCCCCCCACGGAGGAAGTCCTTGAAGGAGAAATCCTGATTTTTTAGATCAGATTCGTTCAGATTTGATCGGATTAAGAGAGATATTTCAAAAATTACTCTCATGCATCTAGATCAAATCTGAGATGTTTCAGATCTGATTTTATAGATCTAATGAATAAAAATAAAAATAAATTAAATCTGATTTAATTATACCTTAATGTTGGATAATCTGATTATCCTTTGATGATCCTATTGATTTCCTGAAATTGTGGATCTAGCCACGCAAGCGCCTGGCCTCTACCGATATCTACTTAGGCTAGATCTGGAGATCTTCTCCTTCTTTATTATCTCTCCAAAAATTAGATTTGGATCTAATTTGAAGGATCTTCAAAACTCCTTCTAAGGATCATTAGTCGTCTCTGCAATAGTGCTGCCTTCTTCCTTTCTTGTCAGCTTTTTCTTACCTGGATCGCACCAAACTGGAGCCCAACTTCCCTTGGGCGTGGAGAGGAGAGAGAGGATTAGAAGATGGCATAGAGGAGGGAGAGGGGCAGCCTTAGGGCATGGCTAAGAGGAAACTCTCTTAAAGTTGGGCGCAGACTGGATTTATTTATAGACCCTGCTATGCCATACAGTGCCACATCATCTCGGCCAATCGCATTGCTTCGTATAATCAGATCTAAATCTGATTGATAGGATGACATCACCTAATCCAATCAGATGAGAGCCCCACTAATTCATCCTTAGATGATGCCTAAGACTAGTCAAAGTCTATGGGTAAGGGTCACCTAAGTAGAATCCAAGAAGCAACCTGAAGTCCCATTCGTATGGGACTCCAGGCGTCCCTATCCATGGGCGCAAACCTCCCTAGGCGTGCACCCCCTCCTTTCTAATTTCTAGTAAGGAGACAAGCCCTTATCTGCTCTCAATAAGTGCATCACATATAGACAGATGTCCAAGTGTCAAAGGTCAAAATTTGATCAAAGTCAAAGGACAAGAATTAGCAGGTTGTGGAAAATTGCAGGTGTTATCTCAAATTTATCTCATAAATTGAGACAACCCTTTTCTAACCTGGACAAGCTCCAGTCAGACCAAGTAAACGTACTTCAATGAGCACAAACTCATTTGGCTCAGTCAAGATAACTTTTAATGATAATAAAAGGAGAACGTTAGGTTCAATCATGTGCTAGCACGATTTTCTTGAACCTAATTGAATCTAATTCAAATCAATTGAACTGGATTAGTCCAATTGATGATATCCAAATCTAAATCCTTATTTGTGGGACTCAGTTAGGTTTAGTTCTGTATGATAATGGGATACATCGTGATTTCTATCATCGACATCATCGAAACTCCTTTCGATGGATCAGAACTCTTCTGATTCAGACAACTAGAATGATCGATCATCTAAATCATTCTAATTGCTCCCAAAATCCACCAGTGACACCTAGCAGTATATGGTGGCAATCCATCAAAACTGAAAATGAACCTCTTGGTGCAGCTACTTGTGTGATTAAGTTCTTCTATCTTGAGCCTCGATCAGATTAGGGTTAAGGTGAACTCGTCAAACCCTAATTTCTATCATATGATTTAATCATTCGATTCAAGTCCGATATGTGAAAACCTTAATAGAAACTCTTTCTATTATTTCACTCCCTGCCATGGCCATGGGCTTATGGACTTGATTCTTATGATCATCATAGGGCTGCTCCTCATCCACCGAGGTAGATAGATTTTATCTTGGTGCAATCCAATTCCTACA
>QRFJ01005660.1:0-30252 GCA_006176705.1 Cocos nucifera
AGGTCTCTTCAAGATCGGTAATATGATTTGGCAAAGATTGGCTTTTAAGCTAGCATGTCATTACATAGACCTCCATATTTCGATTGATTTGCTCCTTGAAGATCTTATTCATCAGATTCTGATAAATCATACTTATATTTTTAAGTCCAAAGGGCATGATCCTGTAATAATAAAGACCATGGTCAATAATAAAAATAGTCTTCTCCTCATCCTTTGGGACCATCCGGATTTGGTTATAGTCAGAAAAGACATCCATGAAGGTGAGGAGTTCATGGCTTGTAGTTGCATCCACCAGTTGGTCAATCCTGGATGGGGGTAGCTATGTTTTGGATAAGCTACATTCAATTCTATGAAATCTATGCACATCCTTCACTTGCCATTTGCCTTTTTAACAAGAATGATATTTACGATCCAGTCCAGATAGAGCACTTTCCAAATGAATCCCATCTTGAGGAGATTATCGACCTGGTCCATAATAGCCTTCTGCCTCTCTGATGCAAAACTGCATTTTTTCTGCTTCACCAACCGACACTTAAGGTCCACACCCAGATGATGTTCCATTACTTCTGCATCAATCCCAGGCATATCTGCGGGCACTCAGGCGAAAATATCAGCATTCCTATGCAAGAAGGTGACGAGTTGCTTTCTAACTTCTCCTTTAAGATTTGAGCTGATCTTTATAGTGTGTTCCTTATTTCCATCATTCAAAGGGACCTCCTTCAGGTCGTCGATGGGTTTTCCTCTTTCTTCAAATAGGTCATCATGGGCATCAAGTTCGTCCACTGGACAAGGATTTGCTTGTCTTTCTTCCTGTAGGGCAATATTGTAACAGTGCTGAGCTAGTGCTTGATCTCCTCTGACCTCTCTGATTCCATGCGTTATTGGAAACTTTATTTTTAAGTAGTAAGTTGAAACCATAGTCCGGAGTGCATTCAAATCAGGTCGATCGAGAATTGCATTGAAGGCAGAAGGGGTCTTGACTACTAAGAAATCAACGTAGGCTCTAGATTGCCTTGGATAACAACCTGCTACCACTGGCAATGTTATTACTCCTTCCACTGGTACTGCATCACCTATGAATCTTACTAATGAAAAATTCATCAAATCCATCTGACTATTAGATATAGATATTTTAGAAAAAGTATTATAAAACAAGACATCAACAAAGCTTCCATTATCAATTAAAATGTGGTGTACATCATAATTAGCAATATTTAAAGTAACTACAACCACGTCGTTATGCAAAAGTTGAATTTTCTGAGCATCTTCTTCAGTGCAAGTAACAGATTCTTTAGTCTGCTGCTTCTTTATTGGCTCTGCCGACTCACTGACCTCCCCCATCGATGTTTTCTAATAATAGTGTTGATAATTCCAAGGGAAGGCCGATCTTCTTACAGTTCATCTCTTCAAGATGGTTCAGGCTATGGTGGGGCTCTTGGATGATCTTCTATTCTTTTCGATCGGTGCCTAATAAATCAATCTAGCCGGCCCCTTTTAATCAGTTCCTTGATCTTGTTCTAAAAAAGGATATAATCTTTATATCGTGATCATGGTCATGATAGTAGAGGCAGTACTTGTTGGGGTTGCGCTTTGCCAGATGAGACCACATCCTCTTCGACCTTGGCAGCTACTTCCTTATCTCCATCAGCACTTAGATCTTTGAGGCATTCAAGAGAGCATAGTTATTGAATCTTTTGGGAGGAGAGTTCCACCGGGTCCTTCGATCCAAACTTCCTTATCGACGAGCTCGAGGAGGAGTTCGGGCTTATCTGCACTCAGAGGGAGTCTGGGAGCATGGCCAAGCTTCACTTGGCTTTCCTTCAGGTGTGGGCTTGCTGGATTCACCTACTCACCGCTCTCTTGTGGCTTCATCATCCTTCAATTTGAAGGCCTCCTCAGCTCAGGCATAATCTTCAGCCCATACTAGCATATCAACAAAATTTTTGGGATACTTCCTCTCTAGGAAGGATAGAAGATCATTCTTTTGAAGACTATCTTTCAACGTAGCTATGGTTATAGATTGGTCCAAGTTTCAAACCTCTAGTGCAGCAGCATTGAAGCGACTGATGTAAGCTTGGATGGACTTCTCTTTCTTTTGCTTTATGTTGATGAGAAAGTCTGAACATCATCTTGGATGTTGACTGCTTATGAAATAAGCCACAAACTAATAGCTTATTTGATCAAAAGAGAAGATCATACCCAATTTAAGTCTTGAGCATCAATTTTTTGCTACTTCTTTCAGATCTCGATAGCAGATCTCAGAGAGCCACCGACTGTAGATAGAAAAAGTCTCCTTCAAAGAAGAATCATGATCAGAGTAGGGGCTCCCTGCTCTCTACTTTCCCTTCCATGGGGTAATGGGTTTGCTATCCTAGGTTACCCTTCTCTGTGCCAGTTCTTGGAGTTCCGATGGAGGTCTCTCTAGCTAGGCTACTATTGGGGGCTATTGCATGGCCTACATCATTTTTGTAAGGCCTCAAACCTGCTGCATCAGTAGGTTGAATTGCTCTGGATCTACCATGGCCATTGGTGGAGGAGGCTGTGGTGTTGATGATGGCTAGAATGGACAGATCTGGCTTGGATCTGGTGCCAGAATCGGTAGACCGTCGGGTGATTGTCTTCTTTGGGGGCATTTTTGGAGCAAAAGAAGATTAAATGGAAGTGGATTCAAAAGATTAGGTGAAGAAGGTAGATAGAATTGACTGGGCACTCCTTTTAGAATAAGAGCTCAAAGGCCCTTCCTATAGCGTTAATCTTATTGGTGCATAAATCTATGAGGACGTCGAAGGTAGCTGGAGTTGGGAAGGTGAGGCCACTAATGGGACTTGCAAAATAAAGTTCAAATCGAAGGTGGGTAGCTCTGGTAGGATCCTTCGATGCTCAAGTTAGTTCTCTGGCCAACTAGAATGGAGTGCTCAGAAAGTAGAGAAGTAAAGTAACAGGGAGAGAAGAGAGCTTCGAGGAAAACATATCTGAAGGTTTTCTTTTATAGATGGAGCATGTAACAAACTGATTTTAACAGTCATAACCATCTAATAGTAGGCCGCTCAGGCCACTTGGAGTTTGTTACGAAGGATAAGTTGTTGTTTGTCACGACTTGTAGGTGGTTGAGATCCATTTGCAAGAGTTCGAATATAGGTTGGAGACTTAAGTATATGCAGTGGACTTATAACTGGCTGAGGTTTGTTGCAGCAATGCCTAGTGGCTTTAAGGAGTTCGAAAGCCACAGCAGGGTTGTATGCTGGCAGATGTCTCCTAGATTGAGATCTAAAGCATTGTGCTAAATCTTTCTTGGAACAGTCATCATGAATCAATGACTTGACGAGGTCTTTTCGAATGGCTCCTACTAACAGGCATAATATGGACTAAGTATGTCCATGACTGGCTAGGAGAAGTTCATCCTAAAAGGTATTTGGATAGAGGGAAGCACAATAGTAAGGAGTGCATCTGAAAGAAGTTCGATCAGAAGGAGCACTGATAGAAGGAGCATGGTTGGAAAGAGTTCGTCCAAAAGAAGTTCGACTGAAAAGAGTGCTACTGGGAGGAGCACATCCTTAAGAAGTTTGTCTGGAAGGAGCTCGATTGGAAGGAATGCTGCTGGAAAGAGCATGGATGGAAGAAGTTCGTTCGAAAAAAATTTGACTGGAAGGAGCGCTGCTAGGAGGAGCGTGGCTGAAAGGAGTTTGTTTGAAAAAAATTCGACCGGATTGAGCACTATTGAGAGGAGTGCGGCTGGAAAGAGTTTGTCTGAAAGAAGTTCGACTGGAAGGAGTGCTGCTGGAAGGAGCACAGCTGGGAGAAGTATGACTTGAGGGGTTCGGCTGGCAAGAGCATGTTGTCCATAATATAGGACTTCAGCTATCTTTGGAACTCATCACTAATCAAGATTGGGTGGGTTGAACTTTGGTCCTATCATTCATTCTGAGTTAAGTAGTAAGGTTAGTTAAATAATAGTTCTTTTTTACTATTCAAGATCATCTTGCCGAGCTTTAATGTGCTTTTGATAAGTTTTGTAACATGGACTTGTTATTGGAAGGGTCGGTGAATTCCTTCAGAATGGGGGTTGGTGGTTAAGGACTTCGGCGGAGGTTATTTTACCCCCAACAAATACTAAATCATATATTAATTAAGATATATTTAAAAGAAATTGATATGTTTTTAGTGTTTTATATAAAAGAAGCCTACCATTACAAAGAGCTCGATTTATGGATTCTAACAAAATAAATTTCACTCAAATCAGAGCTAAAACGAAAAAGATATGAAGCCCAAAAGTTTGAAATAAAAGAAAAAGAATGGGTGTGGACCGACCGATTGGTCCATGGAATGGGCGTGGACTGTCCAACTCAGCAGGCATGGCCAATCAGCGCACACCGCATGGTAGACCTAGACCACTAAGAGGTTTACATAAAATTCATCACAACGTTTAGGGGCATTCTCGTAATTTGATCCGATGTGGCAGTTGCTGGTTGGCTGTGGTCTTCGATGAATCCGCTCCACGATGGTCCAACAGCACAGTGAAGCATGATCTGATGGTCCTCATCACTCCAGGTTGGCATCCAATGGCTGAAACTCATTTTGGTATTGATTAGGATTACCCAGCCTTCCTGAGTGCGATCGAATGGTCGAAAACACTCCTAGTGATGATCCGATGGCCCAGAATCAATCTGGGCAATAATATAAGGCCGCTGGTGGACCTTTTGATGAAATTTGGGGCATTTGATCATGATCCAATGGCCAGAACTTCAACAGACATGAATAATTCAAGTCAAACTCTAATTTAAGTCCAATAACGAGCCAAAAATCCAAAATTCACTCTATTATGGGCCTGATACGCCAAACCTTAATAGAGAGTCCCCCGGGAAAATTAGTTTTTTTAGTTCTCTTTTTCTCTCTCCTCTTCTCTCCTTCTCTCTCTTCTTTCTTCTCTCTTTATTCTTTCTTTTTCTTTTATTTTTGTTTATTTAGATGATCTAATGATACCAGGAGCCAGAGAATTTCAAATTATGAGCAGCTAAAGATCAAATTTGGGATGTAGATGAAATCTTCGAGCATGATTGTATTTTTTTTTTATAATTTTTTTATGCAATGAATGACATGTTTTTCTATTCAATCTTAACTTTTATCCTTCATATATGAGATCTAATATTAACATGCTTATTATTGATTGATATTTAAATAAGCTATATTTATGGAGATGAATTGTGATCGGAAGATACAGTCTGTGCTCAATTTAATAATTTATATTAGAGAGAATCAGTAAAAGTTATGTTACTAATTTTTAAGAATTAAAGTATTGAATAGCTGATGATTCTATTGAGATGGATTATGATCGAGAGACACGATTCATGTTAAAAAAAATAGGTTATAATTATAACTAAATTCTTAAAAGTAATAAATTCTTGCATTAAAAAAAATATCACAATCATGCTAGAGATGAATTCAAAATTTTAGAATACTTTTTATTAATTCAAAACTTTAATTAATTAAGTAGTTACTTTCTTTTAATTTGCTAAATTATAATTTATTTATTTATTTAAATTTCTACTTTAGAGATTAATTTAAAATTTTATTTTTTTAATAAAATTGAATGCAACTCATCCTTCAATTCTAAAGAAAATCGATACCTAACTCACCACTATTCTACTTAATATTAAAATTAGATATAATTTTTATTTGATGCTGTAACGATAGGCAGTCAAATTTTTGGCATCATTGCCAGGGATTGTAGTATGGTTGCTTCAATAAATAAAAAAATAATTAAAAATAAAAAAATAAAATATTTTTTTAGTTTTTTATTTACTATTTTATATGCTTTATTATTTTATTTATTTTATTACTTTATTTTATTACAAACTTTATTTTATTGCCTTATTCATTTTACTATTTTATTTTACTGCTATATATACTGTACTTATTTATTTATTTTACTGCTGCTTTTCTACTTTTGCTTTTTATACTTTATTCTATTGATTAATAATTTACTTTTTATTATCCATCAATTTAATTTAATTACTTAATTACCTATTATTTATACTTTCTTTAAATTGCTTTTTATATATGATTTATTAATTGCTTTCTGGTTAGATTATCTTAACTGCATAGTTAAATAATACTTTATTTTGCATAATTAATTTACTGCTTTTTACTGCTTAGAATAAATTAGTCTTAAAAACTTTATTTAATTTACCTAGTTATCTTTTTAACCCTAGTGTAATTTACTTTTTAATTAGTTAAATTCTCTAAATTAGTTTAGATAACACCTAACATAATTAACCTAATTAACTTAATTAAAATCTACCTTTTATTTTTCTTGCTTTAAATAACCTAATATAAAAAGAAAACAAATACACCTCACAATACTTAAATTAATATAGAGAAATCAATTAAATCTTAAAAGAAATTAATATGATTGGACATCTTATTTTGTTTGCATTGCATATTCATAGTATACTTTAAGAGCATAATCCATTAACAAGATAAGAAGGAGATTTGATCATCATTTCTTAGTCCACAAACCACCATCCTTCATATTGCATTGACCTAGATCGTAACTTAAAATCAATTAGATGTTGGCCTCTAAGGATATTTGAGCTCAATAGGATAAGAAATCCTAAGAGTTGGATCAGATTAGGGTTAGTTAGTTCGATTGGAATCTAAGGCAAGTGGTTCAAAGATTACATCCCGAAGAAAAGTAGTTAATTAGTTCCATTAGTTTACCTAGCCAAGATAATTGATCTCTAAAGAAAGCAACGCGGGAACTTCCATCGATCTTATACTTACCTGGCTAGTTGAGTGGCTGATTCTTTATTTGAAGGGCTTGAAGATGATCTTGGCAGTTAGGAGCTATCTAGATCTAGGTAAATCCTAGGATAGAGAGTCCATGCTTGCCTAACTTACTTGCTATTATAATTCAAATCCTAATTAAAATACTCTCTTCTATCATCCTTAGATCTAGGACTCTCTAGGCTCTTATCTTTAGAATTCTTTCTCCTCATCTCTTTTCTTATGCTTTAAAATAAGATAAAATAAAATAAATAACAATCAAAAATAGATTTTTATGTTGAGCTATCCAATAGATTAGATCGTTTAGAAGCCAATACAAACCATTCATATCCATCTTTTCTTTTTGCACAACAAGTTTATGCAATTTGTTCGAGTTCCACCCACTATGTAAATGAATGTCCATACCGATTTTTTGAGTATATATATGAGCAAGTTCATCAAGATCAAATCCAAATTGCCTATAGACTAGAAAATAATCCATGCTTTGACACTTACAATCTAGGTTAGGGGGCTCAACCAGATTTTTCATGACAATCATAATTAGTGGTTATCCCGATGCCACAAAGACCCACTTTCATGGATGCACCTTATAATATGCCCTATCCATATTATCAATCTTTTCCAAATAATAATGAATCAACTTCTGGAGAGAGGATTTAGCAAGTATTAAACAAGTTAGAGCTCAATAATGAGACCTTACAACAAACCTATCACTCTTGTATGCAAACTTTTAAAGAACTAGAGAAACAAGTGCTTACATTCAATCAATAGGAGGAAAGAGAGTTGCCCAGTCAACCCAAGAGTGATCTTGAGGGACCATACATGGCTAAAAATTTTAATATTCCAGAAGCTTTTTCTGAATAATCATTATGAGATGGATGATTTTGATGATGATGGGTATAATACAAAAGTTAATGACCAAGTAGATACACTCTACCCAAAAATCATCCCACCTTGGATTAAAAAACTTGAGCCACTATCTAGCCCACCAATAGCTCTCTTATTAGAACCACCAACTGATCTAGAATTGAAACCACTTTCTGATGAACTTACTGATATCCTACCAGCTAGGAAGACCAAATTATGGATGTTCTAAAAGCACATAAAGAAGCTATTGGATGAGATATTATTGAAATAAGGGATAATAATTTTAAAAATATTTTTTTTATATTTGGAACTACTTTTAAGGATGGTCTCTAAAATTTATCTATAATATTGAAAGGGCATATGAAGGTAGATTTAAAATTAATTTTAAAAAAATACCAAATTTTGGATTAGGAAGAGTTAATGTCAAGACATATTATACCTGAGAAAGAGAGTGGGATAGATCAGGTCATAGAAATTTCTAAAGCACGACTCCAAATTTTTAGCCCATCAAACATAAACCCTTCCTGCTCATTATAAAAGTTACAGAATTTGGTATAGCATGCTTGCTTCAAACACTTTATTGATTAGGACTAAGCTTAACCACCGAAAAGTATTCCATGAACATTTTTTTGTCATGATGATAAGGTCTCCTGATTGGTCTTATCTTTTTGGAACTCTAAAGGATGCACTAAAATTGATAATACCTAAAAGTCCTTCATAGGATCCGACTGAAGACGTTAAACTTAGTACTTATTAGGAGGCAACCTAAATTTTTATATTTAATATTTTTTTAATTTTTAATTTATCTTTCTTTTAGGAATAAGGTAGGAGGAGAACAACAAACTCATGCTAGAAGAAGAATAAATAAAGCCTAGATCGAGATCAAAAATAAATTAAACCAAGTGAACTATTTTCTTTTTTATTATTCTTATCATTTATCATACTCTATTTCTTTCCTCCATTGAGGATAATGGAAATTAAGTTAGGAGAGAAGGCTACATAAAAATTTTAAGTCCTCAAGTATGATGATAATTAGTCTTATGTACCTAATTTTGTGCCAATTTAAAATTTTTTAGGTATTTTAATTGATGATTGATTAATGGTCTAGAGAATTTTTGAAATACTAAGGATCAAATTATTAAGAAAATCTAATAAATGGTTAGATTTAGAATAGATAAATTTTTGAGTAATTCTAAAATTTTCTTTCAACCGATATTCAATAAAGAATTTACTTTATATGGATATGAGTGAAAAAAATAATTTGATAAAAAAATTTAAAAAAATAAAAAAATAAAAAAATAAAAAGCAAGTTTTAAACATTGTTCTTTCATTGAGTAACCAGATTTTGTTACCTAAGTAAGCAATGTTATTCACATCAAAAAGTGGACAATATGAAGAAGCTTGTTATACAGTTAGTTTTAACCTATAGCCTATTTGACTCGAGTCAGTATGCTTGAAGGGTATTCCACACCTAATATTTTAAAGCCAACTGATTTGGAAGTCATTGGTTCAAAGCTCGCGACAAAAGTCAGATTGAAAGCTTAAGAGGTTAAAAATTGCACTAGCTGTAAAAAAAAAAAAAAAAAAAAAAAAAAAAAAAAAAAAAAAAAAAAAAAAAAAAAAAAACTAGTCCATACTAAAGATAGAGGATTTAAAGAATAAGGATGAAAAATCGATCAAAGAAAAGCTCTAAAATTTTATATTTTTTACTTAACCACTATTTGGAATGGATTAATAATTTAATGATGTATTTCTTAAATCTCTAACCAAATATCAACTGACTTTAAGGTGACCTGAAAAAACTTTCATATTTTATTGAGTCAGTACATACTTCTAATTTTTTTTTTACTCGAGGATGAGTAAAACTTAAGTTGGGAGGTATGATAATTATCATAAATTACTAAATAATAGTATTAAATCATATATTAATTAATATATATTTAAAAAATTAATATTTTTATTAGTGTTTTGTAGGAAAGAATTCTACCAATATGGAGAGCTCAATTTATAGATTCTAATGGAATAAATTTTACTCAAATCAGAGTTAAAATGAAAAAGATATGAAGCCTAGAAATTTAAAATAAAAGAAAAAAATAGGCTGTGCATGGTGGACCGACCGATCGGTTCATGGAATGGGCACGGACCATCCAGCTCGGTAGGCATGGTCAATTGGCACACGCCGCATGGTGGACCAGGACCACTAAGAGGTTTACATAAAAAACATTGTAGCATTCAGGGGCATTCTCATAATTTGATCTGATGCAGCAGTTGCTGGTTGGCTGTGGTCTTCGATGAATTTGGTCCACGATGGTCTAGTGGCATAGTGAAGCACAATCTGATGGTCCTCATTACTCCCGATTAGCATCTAACGATTGAGACTCATTCCAATTTTGATTAGGATTACCCAGCCTTCCTAAGCATGATCAAATGGCCAAAAATACTCCTGGCGATGATTTGATGGCCCAAAATCAATCTAGGCGATAATATAAGACTGTCAGTGGATTTTTTGATGAAATCTGGAGTATTTGATCAAGATCCAATGGCCAGAACTTCAACAGATATGAATAATTTGAGTCAAACTCTAAATTAAGTCTAACAAAGAGCCAAAAATCCCAAATTCACTCTATTTAAGGGCCTGATATGCCAAACCTTAATAGAGAGCCCTCCTTAGGGGAAAATTAGTTTCTTTTAGTTCTTTTTTTCTCTCTTCTCTTCTTCTCTTGTCTCTCTCTCTCTTCTCTTTTTTTCTTTCCTTTTTATTTATCTGGATGATCTAAAGATGCTAGGAGCTAGAGAATTTCAAATTATGAGTAGCTAAAGATCAAATTCTAAGATGTAGATAAAGTCTTCGAGCATGGCTGTATTTTTTTTTATATAATTTTTTTATACAATGAATGACATGTTCTGCCATCCAATCTTAACTTTTATCCTCCATACATGAGATCTAATATTAACATGCTTATTATTGATTGATATTTAAATAAACTATATTTATAAAGATGGATTGTGATTGGAAGATACAGTCCATGCTCGATTTAATAATTTATATTATAAAGAATCAATAAAAGTTATGTTACCAATTTTTAAGAATTAAAGTATTGAATAGCTTATGATTCTATTGAGATAGATCATGATTGGGAGACACGATTCATGCTCTAAAGAAATAAATTATAGTCATAACTAAATTTTTAAAAATAATAAATTTTTAAATTAAAAAAATTATCACAATCATGCTAGAGATGGATTCAAAATTCTAGAATATATTTTATTAATTTAAAATCCTAATTAATTAAGTAGTTATTTTCTTTTAATTTGCTAAATTATAATTAATTTACTTATTTAAAATTTTACTTTAAAGATTAATTTAAAATTTTATTTTTTAATAAAATTAAATATAACTCAGCCATCAATCTTTGAGAAAATCAATACCCAACTCACTACTATCCTACATAATATTAAAATTAGATCTAATTTTTATTTGATGCTGTAATGACAAGCAGCCAAATGTTTTGAAGAAAATCGACATTCGACTCATCACTATCCTACTTAATATTAAAATTGAATCTAATTTTTATTTGATGCTATAATGATAAGCAGTTGTCCTCTTAACTAAGGAGTGTGGAGACACTAGTATAACATATAGGTGAGATGTAGGGGTACATCTGCACTTAATATGATCATTTTTGAAGCTTTTTTATTGTCAAGATTTGCTCCGACGGAATATGGGTATAAGTATCTCTTCTATCTGAGATCATCATGGTGACTTCTAAGCAACTCACTATGCTTTGGTGCTGGACTACCTGAATTTTTAATTCAATGATGGAAGATTTTTTAGCACAGTCAAGTACTTGAAGAGTCGGCATGTGAGTCAAGATGAAATTGATCACTCTGATTTAGGAGCTGTATTCAATTGTGTTTTAATTTAGCAAATCCTTGATTAGGGTAGTTCTAGTGAGGGGTCATAGGACTGATTGCTTTGAGACATGATTTGGATATACCTTTCAGGGTTGGCAATTGAACTCTAAGTCATCCTATATGCAAAGATCAAACAGATGAATTATGTGGTAATCATATTTACGTAGGTTTTGAGTGTTGTAGTTATGACTATTTGATCTATCCGAACGTTAGGTACCATTACTAAATGATCACTTTGATTAGTACAGAAATTGATTTCTATGCTACTGGCTTAGGTTCGAACCTGCAGGATCACACATATTAGAGATTCCTACCTGATCTGATGGTTGATGCTGAGTTTCACTGGACTGGGACTATGGTCAAGAGTTCCAGTAGATTGGGACTCTTCAACCAAAAGTCCTACTACTCTAAGACTTTGAGTTCTACTTGTCTGAGACTCTATGATGGAGAGTCCCACTAGTCTAGGACTTTGTGATCACGAGTTTCATTTGTTTAAGATACTGGAGTTAAGAGTCCCGCTGATTTTGGACTCTTCAATCAAGAGTTTCATTTTGATGGAATTCTATTGTCCGAACATCCATTGGATTTGGACTCTATATTTATGAAAGATTTAATAAATAATTTAATTACTAATTAACTTAATTTGATGGAGTAATTATTTTTGGATCAAATCCAATTAAATTGGATTTAGTTGGGTTTGACTCGATTAGGTTATGAGATGACCTAGTCATCAAGGAGGTTTGATCCCTGATTTAATTAGAGGTTAGACTTAATTAATTTTTAATTTAATTAGAATTTAACTAAGCCTAAGTAAGCCTAAATGACTTGGGTTTAATTTGATCTAAATAGGCCTAACCAAATTAGTTTGGGTTGGTCTAATTGGATAAGGTTTATTAAGACTAGTTTAACTAGTCTTCTCCCTAGACTTTGGTCCTTTGACTTGCACCATCCCATTCTCCACAAGAAAAAGTTTCTCGTGAATGATTTCCCCCGCAAGAGAGGGCTTTCACCCTTCCTTCCCTCATCCCAATTGGATAAGAGCAGATTGGTCACAGTCAAATTCAAATAAGAGTTTGAATTTGAATGAACCAACTCCTCCTTGTCTCATCTATCCCTCCACGCCTCCCTTGGTTTTGTGCAAAATAAATCATGGTGATTTTTTGTGACTTGGCTAATCTAAGAAAAGGCTTCCTCTCCATGTGTGAACCCTCCTTTTGCATGAGAAAAATTAGAAAAAATTCTAAGAGAAGAAAAATTAGAGACAGGTGCAAGTTTTCAGATTGCTGCCTTAGAATTCTGATCTAGGTTTTATGCGGCAATTTCATCAAATTTGAGCATCAGATCTTCACAAAATTTTTGGAAGATCCTCCTCAACCTCTTCTCTACCTCTGCTACTAATCCAGAGCATCCAATGAATAGGTGGAGGGAGATCGAATGAGTTCGATTAGCATCAGCCATCAAACGATCCTGCATCTAGCTAGCACTCGAGAGGAACCAATCGAGATCATGACCTCATGTGAACCATCAATGGAGGCCAGACATGCTGTGTGGCTGCATCGTGATGATCAAATTTTTATCATAGTGATTAGATTGTGATGATCGACTATCCGTGCAAAGATAACGTGTTCTGAACATGTAAAGTAGTAAAATAGTTTTATTGCTGATTATTTTTATTTTTAGATTTTCATGCATGTATGTCACATTAGATCCTGATAATATAAAATTTTTAGATCTGATCTATAACTTTTTATAAATTAATTAGATTAATTTTTAATTTTACTATAATTTATTTTTAAAATCTTTTTTGAAAGTAGAGCTAGAAATCCTGCATGCATACCATCAATGATATCAGAGCATCTAGGTTATTTAATGTGATGTATATGCATGCTTAGATTATTTTTTAGATTAGATCTAAATAATAATTTAATTTTTAAATCTAAAAATAAAATCATGATCGCATGGACTGAATGTTGTTCTACTATAAAGTTTGTCCCTTACAATAAAAAGATTATCGTGGTATGGTGCTGATCTAAAATATTAATGATAAAATTTTAGATATGATCTAATATTTTTTATAATTAAATTAAATTAAATTAAATATAATTTTTATTGATAAATATGTATTTAGATTAGATCTAAAATGATTCATGATTTTTATGTAGTGTACATAGATTTGGATTAAACTCTACAACGAGTACTATTTGTGAAATGAGTTGACCCAATTTTTGAAATGAGTCGGCCCATTTGGTGAACAGTGCTAGATTATAAAAAATCTTTCAAAATTTTAAAAAAATATTTTTAAAATATCGAACCCCAACCCTCAGTTCAAAAATTTAATTAAGAATTAAGGATTATGAATTAGGATATAGAATTATGAATTAAAGATTTTAAGTCATTGATCATAAAATTTAGGTCATTGGATTAGATGAATTAGATCCATTAATTGGGTTAGACATAAGATTAGTTAAAGAATGGACTAAATTAGAGTAATTGATCAAATCTAATCAAATGTTGATTTAGATTAAGTCAAGGACTCTTTAGACTCAATTATAATAGTTGTAGTTGGTCAAGTCCATACCTTTAACAAGGATCAAATGGACTTGATTCATGGCTATGAAGTCGAACCTAAGATTACTAGGTTCATCAAATTAAAATTAATAAATCAAATAGTGTCTAAGATAAGTTTGGTAGTTTAGACTAATGGTTTTTAATTAGGAGCTACTCGCACTGATTTTGATCTTTAATAAGTTAATGGCATATCCCTTTCACTGATCTCACTTACCTAGCCATTCTGGTGAATTAGATTTTCATTAGATCACTTGATGATTTGGGCTCACCCATGTTAATTAGGTAAATTAGTTTGACCGATTTAGGTGCTCCTAATCCTGCATTAATTAGATCCTTTTTTATCTGACTTGGTGAAGTTGGTAGGAGGATCAAAATTGGTTGGTTAATTCTTCTCTTTCCTTCTTAAAATTAATTAATAAAATTTTTTAAAATTATTAGATCCTTAAAAATGATAAAGTTATGGTGATAACTAAGTCATAGCCTCCCATTAAGTTGAGCGATAATGGATCAACTAGTTTAATAATCATTGGAGGCTCAAAGGTCTGGTGCTTATTGACTAATAGAATTATCATTCATAATATGATGATTTGATTATGTTTATCTAATGATGGTCAGATTGATCGACCAAAGTCAGTCCTGATCATTTATTGGCTAGATGCACCAAATACGATCATGTTAATGATTAGACCTAATCGGATCTTTTTAGTGGAGTCTAAAGCCTACTAATTATATTTT
This sequence comes from Cocos nucifera, assembly GCA_006176705.1. Classification (NCBI taxonomy): domain Eukaryota; kingdom Viridiplantae; phylum Streptophyta; class Magnoliopsida; order Arecales; family Arecaceae; genus Cocos; species Cocos nucifera. The sequence continues at coordinate 14,869 of QRFJ01005660.1, forward strand.
TAGAGCAAAATTAAAATTACTAGAAGTTGTTTAAAGAAATAATTGATTATGAACCTATCCATAGATGTACATGGGTTGACCAACCAAAATTGGGCGGTAGTCTATGTGGATTCTAGTATCCATTAGAAAATTAAAGTAATTTCTCAAATTGGAGGTAAATGCTATTAATTTGTATAAAATAGTAGAAGAACCTTTAGATTAAAGTCAAAATCTTTAGGCTAAATAATTCATATACTAATTAGGTTTGGTTTTTCTTAATGCAGATATAGCTACTATCCTATCACTCCAGTCATTGTTAGACAATGATAAATTCATGGGACCCAACTTTGATAGCTAGTATCGAAAGTTGAAAATCATCCTGGAGCATGAGCGATCTTATATGTATTGACTGATCCAGCACCTGAGGAGGCATCCATGAATGCTAGAGGTGCGATTAGAGATACTTACTAAAAGTGGCTCAGCGACCGCATTACTGTTCAATGCATTATGCTGGCAGCGATAAATGATGAGTTCAGCTGCAGGTTTGAAAATATCCAGCCATAGGAGATGCTTTAAATATTGAACAATTTCTTTGGCATGTTTGATGATGATGAGAGGCACAAGACTAGTTGTGCCATTTTTAATGCTCGGATGAGAAATGGGGCATCAGGTATCGATCATATATTGTACATTATCAAGATGATTGAGTGCCTAAGTAAGCTGAGCTTCCTCCTGCATGAGCAACTCGATAAAGAAGCGATCCTGAATTCTTTGCCCAAGTCCTTCCTTTCCTTTCTTACTCATTTTAGAATGACAAGCCTGTAGTGAACTACGATGGTTTATTAAAATTGCTGCAGAACTTTGAAAAGGATCACCAGCTCTATAAGAAGATGGTGAATGTAGTGGAAGGGTCTTCTTCTGATTGTCGATCCTTTAAAAAAGAAAAGAAGAATAAGAAGGTACAATCGCATATTGGAACGTCTGCACAGGATCAGATCCAAAAGTGTAAGCTTGACTAGAGCCAGATAGAGTGCTTTTTTTGTAAGAAGCAAAGGCATTGGAAGAAAAATTGTTCTCAGTACATTGCCTTCTTGGATCTGAATAGATCGAGGAAGAAGCAAGTTGTTGTTGGGCAAGGTAATTATATGATAACACCTTGCAACTTTTCTATATGTGATACTATTGCCTGGGTATTAGATATTGAAAGTTCTTATCATATTTATAATTCGATGTAGGGTTAGCTGGTGATTAGGAGATTTGATGAAGGTGAGAGGTTCCTGAATATTGGAGATGGAAGATAAGTTTCAGTTCTAGCTTTAGGAATCATGAACCTTATAATCAATTCTCACAAAGCTATTCTTAGTGACTGTCACTTCTATTCAAATTTTTTATTGAATGTTATTTCTATAGGTATTTTGGCTATGAATAGTTATTAATTTTTAATAAAAAGAAATTTTTATAATATCATTTTAAATGGTGTTATGGTTTATGTTGGATAATTGAATAATGATATTTACTTACTATCACAGCTTGTTAACATGGTCCAATCCATAGGTAAACATCCTAGATTAGATGATATATCAAAAGTCTACCTTTGGCATTATAGACAAGGTCATATCATAAGAATAGAATAAACAAGTTGGCTCAAGAAGAAATTCTTCAAATTGGTGATTATGAATTACTTTCAACCTATGAGTTCTGTCTTCTTGGTAAGATGACCAAGCCACATTTTACTGACAAGGGTGAACGAGCTAATGAACTCTTAGGTCTAGTACATACTGATATATGTAGACCCATGAGCTCAAGTGTTAGAGGTGGATTTTTCTACTTCATAATATTTATGAAAATTTATCGAGGTATGGATATGTCTACTTAATGAAGCAGAAATCAGAGTTGCTTGAAATATTCAAACTATTCCATAATGAGGTAGAAAAGCAAAGTAGGAAGAGCGTTAAAACTCTTCGATCTAATCGAGGGAATGAGTACATTTCTAGCAAATTTTTGACATATCTAGGAGAGAATGGGATTCTCTCCCAATGGATTCCTCCTGGAACATCATAGTATAATGGTGTGTCTGAAAGAAAAAATCAAATCCTATTGGACATGATTCGATCCATGATGGAATTTGCCGATCTACCAATCTTTCTTTAGGGATACGTTCTCGAGTCGGCTTGTTATCTTTTAAATAGGATTCTGAGTAAGTCTGTTTCCAAAATATCATATGAGATGTGGATAGGGCGTAAGCCAATACTTTTGCACCTTAGGATTTTGGGGTATCTGGATTATGTCAAATGTTTAGTAATGGACAAGCTTGGACCTAGGTCTGATAAGTGTGTTTTTATAGGATACTCAAAAGAGGCCAAAGGATATTACTTTTATCTAACTGATAAATAAAAGATGTTTGTCAGTCTTAAGATAATCTTTTTAGAAAAAAAGTTTCTTGATGAAGAAACTAATGCCTCTAAGGTTGAACTTGAGGAAGTTCGATAGGTGAAAAAACCAATACATGTAGCTAAATCTAAACTGGATTTGATTAGATCAGACTCGGAGCCTATTGTACCTACATCCTTAAGGCGGTTTGGTAGAGTACCACATCAGTTGGACAGATACTATGATTTCTTGATTCGAGATGGTGATCCTATCGAACTTGATGAGAACGACAAAGATCTGATCACTTACATGGATGCAATGCAAAGACCCAACTTTGAGAAATGGCTTAAGGTTATGAAATCTGAAATGGAGTCCATGAAGGTCAATGATGTATGAACATTGGTTGACCTACCTGAAGGAGTAAAACTCATAGGGTGTAAGTGAGTCTTCAAGAGGAAGAGGGGTGCAAACGAAAAAATGGAGACCTATAAAGTCTATCTGGTTGTCAAGGGGTATCATCAACCTTATGGTATTGACTATGATGAGATATTCTCTCCTGTGGTAATGCTCAAGTCCATTTGGATCATGCTTGTGATAGCTGCCCATCTGGACTATGAAATCTGTCAGATGGATGTGAAGACAAAACCTTATAGTAGGACAACCTTATGGTAGTATGTGCAATCCTGATATTATTTAGATTTAATCTAAATAATCTAAAATAAATCTAATATCTATTTAATTTTAGATTTAAATCAAAAAATTAAATCATAAATTTTCTTAGATCTAATCTAAATTATTCATGATTCAGATTCAGATCAGCATATACTAGGACAATCTTTTCATTGTAAGAGATTAATCTTACAATAGGACAACCTTATGGTAGTACATATGATCTTTAATTAATTTTAATTTTTAGATTTATTCTAAAGTATTCATGAATATGTTATAAAAGAACCTAGCTTTGATACCACTATTAGAAAATATGTAGGATTTCATACTTGAATTTTAAAATATTTTTGAAATAATACGCAGCGGAAGATATAGATTAAACTATTTAATCTATAAAAGCATGTAATCAAATTACAAAACTCTATACCAAGGATCTATAACATGTTATGATGCAAATATAAATCTAAAATTAAATTAATTATAAGTAGTATTGATCATATCAATACCTAGATCTAGAATAATTTTAGATCTAATCCTAGATCATATCTAGGTTACCAAGAGATCAGATCTCTTACCTTTGCATGGATTGAGAACTCCATGGTTGATTTTCATTGTTGCTTTTAGAACCGCACATGCATCTGATCTCTACAAGTGATCCACACGAACTTGCAATACAGATCAGAGGTTTATTGAACAAAGATCCGCTCAAAGTGCTAGCTTCTCGTGGATCCCTCCTGATGGTTAATCAAATACATGTTATTCGGATCTCTTGGACACTCCAAGAGATGAAGAACATGAGGAAGAATAAGGAAGAAATCTAAATCTTGGATCTTTCATAAATTAGAAAATAAAATTAAGAAAAAATAAATTTTAAGAGAAGACAAATCTTCTCCTTCAGGATATCAAAGGTTGATATCCTGAAAACATCTCTCAACTAGGACAAGAGGAGACCTTCTCCTCTAAGATTTTTTCTAAGTTTCTAGATCTAAGATTTTTGATTTTATTCATATAAAATTCTCATAAAAATTAAAGAAGAAGGGTTCTCCAAGAAATCCTAAGAGAAGATTTTTCTTCTCTTCTCTTTCTCTCATCAAGACATGATCAAATCATGTCCAAAAAGAACATCATGCCCCAACAACTTGGAGAACTTATCTCCACAAGTTTGAGAATTGTAATTAATTATATAGGTAATTATAGTAATCAAACGGTATGTTGAGAGTTTGAAAAAAATTTTGGATAGCATTTTTCTTTAGTTCTCCTCACATATCTTTAGCCATGTGGGAAGAACTAAGAAAAAAATATTATCAAAATTTTTTTCAGCCCGTATTGCATATCGTTTGATTACTGTAATTGATCTATAAAAATTAATATAATTTTTGAATGGGATAGGATCTAACTTTACCTATTAGTTGGTGATAGGATGCATTTATTATGTAAGTCATTTTAAATAATAAAATAATTATTTAGCAATTACCTTGTATTTGTTTATGCAAAATTTGTGGATAGTGTGCCATACATAATTTGTAGATAGTGTGTCTTGTATTTGTAATTGTTTGTTGTCTTTATTAAAATTATTTTTATTAAAATTTTAGATATATATGAAGTTTAATATGAATATTAGTTTAGATTACAAAAATTTTAATATTATTGTCAGTGTATGATTGTGTTTTGTTATGTTACAGAATATGGATATTCATCATCATCGTAGTTGGATGTATAATAGACTTTTATCGGGTCGAAAGGGATATACTAAAATTTTTTTAAAAGGGGTGGAAGAATTTGTTTCTTTTGCTTGCCAACTATCATGCTTTCTAAGTCATGGAAAAATTAGATGTCCTTGCTTAAAGTGTAAAAATCAAAAGTACTTAAGTCCCGATGAAGTGAAGGTTGATCTTTATAAAAAAGGGTTTGTACCTAAATTAGACATCACATAGAGAGAGTGATCCTCGTGTGGGTGGGGTGTTTGATGTGCATTCAAGTACTTCTAATAGTGCACAATTGGATAATGATGAACCGAACAAATATCGAGCCATGATTTTTGATGTTGTTGGCCCAAAATTTAGGTTTCACTATGACCAAAATGTGGAGGAGCCTCCGAATATGGATGCTCAAAACTTTTATGATATGTTACATGCAGTCCAACAATCATTGTAGCTGGGATGTAATGATCACTTTGAGTTATTTGTTGCTGTTAGATGATTAAGCATAAAATCTGAGAAAAATATTTTGCAATGATCTTTTAATCAAATAGTGGAACTTATGAAAGAGACACATCTTCCTAATTGTGTAATACCCCAAGATTTTTATAGAACGAAGAAATTAGTATCCAAACTTGGCCTTGCTACTCAAAAAATAGACTATTACATTCATGGTTATATGTTGTATTATGGTGAGAATAACAAAAAAAGGAATGCAAATTTTGTGGTGCAGCTCATTATAAAGCACAGAATATTGTTAATAGATAATAGAAAGAGATTCCAATGAAAAGGATGCATTATTTATCCCTCATTTCTAGGTTAAAAAGATTGTATGCTTCCCTGAGTTCTGCTCCACACATGAGATGGTACTATGAGAATAGATGGGAGTCAGGGGTGTTGTGTCACCCATCAGATGAAGAAGCTTGAAAATACTTGGATCAAACATATCATGATTTTGCAACTGAACCATGAAATGCTAGATTAGGCTTATGTGCTGATGGTTTTACCCCATATGGTCAATCAACACACCATATTCTTGTTGGCCAGTAATTGTTATTCCTTACAATCTTCCTCCAAACTATGCATGACTACTCCTTATATGTTCTTGATTTTGATTATCCCCAGTCCACATAATTTAAAGAGATAGATAGATATGTATTTACAACCTTTGGTAGATGAGTTGAAAGTATTATGGAAAGAAGATACTACTACCGAACTGGGCTATGGTAGTGGTTCACAATTACTATCATACCCAAAAAAATTGCTGCTATAGTCTACGATAGCGGTTCGATAATCGCTGCCACTGTGGCCCTCACTGTAGATCTATAATAATAATTTTTGCAGTGGTTATGGTAACTATTGTTAGGAATTATATCCTAAAATCAATCATTTAGGTTGTAGATGGTTAAGCTAAAGTAATTTATACTTGAATTATAAATAAATAAAATTATTATTCTTGCTTTTCCTCATGTTTTTGTATCTTCCTATAATGAACTCTTCTATGATGAAGTCCTTAGGACTATTAAGACTCGATAAAGGAGGATTTATCGTTTAGTCCTTAAACTAGTTTGCGACCAAATGATACGTTGTTACCTATGACAACAATATATCAAGTATAGATCATTGTGTGCCATAAGTGTTGGCTATCCTCTTAACCAAGAAGTATGGAGATACTGTTATTGCATACAGGTAAAGTGTAGGGATATATTTTACTGAACGTGATCCAACTACGTAGCTCTCTACTGTCAAGAGTTGCTCACGAAGGATATGGGTATAAGTGTCCCTTAGACCTAAGATCACCATGGTGACTTGCAAGCAACTCACTATACTTAGGTATCGAAATACCTAAATTTTTAATTCAATGACAGAAGCTACTGGGTGCGGTTAAGTACTTATAAAGTTAGTGCATAAGTCAAGATAGGATTGACCCCTCTAAGTATTGGAGTAAGTGCATCACTGTATTTCAATTTAGCAAAACCTTTGCCGGAATTGTCCATTCGATGGACACTAAATTTTGAAATATACTGTAGATGATTTTTTAAGATTAACAGTTAAACCCTAGGTCATCTTTTGAGCATTAAGATCAAGGGGATGAATTATATAATAACCATATACCACAGGTTCATCGATGTTGTATTGCGACTATTCAACCTATCCGAATGTTGGGTACCATTGCTAGATGTCACATCGATTGGTATGAAAAATTAATTTATATACTATCGACTTAGAATTTGAACTTATGGGGTCACACACACAATAGGTGTTCTTACTTGATCTAATGGCTGATCAAGAGTCCTAATGATCTGAAACTCTATGGTCAAGAGTTCCACTGGACTGGAACTCTATGGATAGGAGTTCCACTAGATTAGGACTCTTTCTTTATGGGTCCCATAGACTGACACTCTAAGTCCTACTCATCTAGGACTCTCTGATCAAGAGTCCTACTAGTCTAGGACTTTATGACCATGAGTTCCATTCGTTTGGGATACTAGGTTCAAGAGTCCCATCGGATTGAAACTCTTCAAGAGTTTCATATAGATGGGACTCTATTGCCCAGATACCCATCTGATTGAAACTCTATATTTATCAAAAGATTAATTAGTAATTTGATTGCTGAATAGCTTAATTTAATTGAGTGATGAGGATTTGATCAAGTCCAATTAAATTTGATTCGATTGGATTTGATCCGATCAGGTCATGAGATAACCTAATCGCTATGGAAAATTCGATCCTGATTTGATCAAGAGCTAAACTTAATTAATTTCTAAGTTGATTAAAATTTTATTGGGCTGGGTTAAGCCTAATTTGGTTGGATTTAACTTGGTCTAATTAGGTTTAGAAAAATTAGTTTAGTTGAAACCAATTTGGAAAAGTCAAATGGGTTTGAATTTTAAATGTTTTCTCTCCCTATGCCACCCTTCTTTAACCCATGCCCTTCTCATGCAAAAAATTTTGTTTTGCATGAACTTTCTCTATGTTAAAAACTGAAGTGGATGCCCTCTCCCTTATTCCTTTAACTTGGTCCAAGGGTTGGACTAGTTCAAACTTGACTTGAATTTTGAATTCGAGTTGTGTGGAGGTTGAATTTGTCCATTTCCCACGCCCCTCATGACTTTGTCACACTCTATCATGATTTTTTTTCAAAGTGGGTGAGTAGAAGGAGAGTCCTTCTGCTCATCATTCACCTTGTTGGGCGTTGGAACTGGATAAGCTTCTCTTGAATTTTGAATTTAAGAGATTGGTTGAAACGAGTTCAACCACTCCTAGCCTATCCACTCCATGTGGTTTTTCCATTGATTTGTCCCCAATAAAAAGTCAATTTTTTTGTGCATGCATGAAGAAGGGCAAGGCTATGTAAGAGGGGAAGAATCCTTCTAGGGTGAGACTTCTAGAGAGCTGGTGCATTATTTTTTGGATGAGAAAAAATTCGAAGGACAGAAAACCCTTCCTTTCCTTTCTTATGCCCTTTTTTTTCTTCCTTTTTTTCTCTTTGGATGCCCATTCAAAATATTTTTGGGATTGGGTGTATGGTAGATAAGTGAGTCCTTTTCTCGTGAAAATTAGGTTCATGAAAAAATTCCAAAGAGAGAAGGTGTGAGAGGGTTTTCGGGCATTAGGGTTTTTGGGTGTTTGAAACCCTAGAATTAGGTTTTTGGGTTCAGGTGGAGAGATAGAGTATTGTGAGTGCCTAGTGAAGGGAAATCCTGATTTCCCTGACCAGGTTCGTTCAGATCTGATCAGATCAAGAGATATATTTCAAAAATTTTTTCTCTTAGATCTGTATCAGATCAGGGATGCTTCAGATCTGATTCTTATTTATTTAATAAAAATTAAATGAAAAGGATAAATTAAATCACATTCAATTTACCTGAATAGGGTAATCCTATTACCCTGTTGATGATCCTGTTTGCAGCGGAAGGTTCTGGATCAAGCCACGCAAGCGCCTGGCCTCTACCGGTATCCACTCGGGCTGGATCTGGAGATCCTCTTCTTCTCTATCACGCCTCCAAAAATCAGATCTGGATCTGATCTGGAGGATCTTCAAAACTCCTTTTGAAGATCTGCAGTCGTTCTTCGCAGCAGCGCAGCCTTCTTGCTTTTGATCTCCTTTTCTTGATCTAAATCGCACCAATCCAAATCCAAAACACTTTTGGACGTGGAGAGCAAGGGGAGAAGAGAGTATGGCGTGGAGAAAGGGGAGAGAGGCAGCCTTGGGGCGTGGGAAGATTGCTTCTTGATTTTTTTTTTCACTTGGGCGCTGGGTCTCTTATATAGACTAAGCGTGATCCAAGTCATCTTCCTCCCAACCAATCACAACCCTTTGTGAAATCAGATCTAAATCTGATTGGTGGGATTAGAGTCCCCTGGATTCCTACTTGGAGAGTGCCTTGGACCAGTCAAACTGGATTCTTAGAAGAACTCTCATTGGAATCCTAAAGGGAGATGGAGTCCTTGTCCCACAAGGACTCCATGTCGCCTCTTACTTGGGCTCACGCCTCCCTTGGCGTGCGCCCATCTCCTTGCCAGGTTCTGGCAGGGGGACAAGCCCCCACCAGCTCTCCAATAGGTGCATGACATGTGGTCAAAAGTCAAAGGGTCAATGGTCAACGTTTGACCAGTCAAAGGTAGACTTTCTGACCAAAGTCAAAGACCAAGAAATGGCAGGTGACCAAAAATTGGCAGGTAATGTCTTACAAATAAGACAACCTATTCTGACTTGGACAACCTCCAGTCAGACCATAAGTGAAGGCCTTCTGTTTGAGCACAAACTCCTTTGGCTCAGACAGGACGACTTATTTATGATAGCAAAAGAAGAACGTTAGGTTCAATCGAGTGCTAGCACGATTTCCTTGAACCTAATTGAATCTCATTCAGATCAATTGAACTATATTAGTTCAATTGATGATCACCAGATTCAAACCCTTGTTTGTGTGACCCAGTTAGGTTCAGTTCTGTATGGTAATGGGATATGTCATGATCTCTATCATCGACATCATCGAAACTCCTTTCGATGGATCAGAACTCTTCTGATTCGAACAGCTAGAATGATCGATCATCTAAATCATTCTAATTGCTCCCAAAATCCACCAGTGACACCTAGCAGTATATGGTGGCAACCCATCAGAGCTGAATGCGAACCTCTTGGTGCAGCTACCTGTGTGATTCAGTTCTTCTATCTTGAGCCCCGATCAGATTAGGGTTAAGGTGAACTCGTCAAACCCTAGTCTCTGTCATATGATGTAATCATTCGATTCGAGTCCAATGTGAAAATCTAAATAGAAACTCTTTCTATTATTTCACTCTGCCATGGCCATGGGCTTCAGGACTTGATTCTCATGATCATCATAGGGCTACTCCTCTACCACCGAGGTAGATAGATTCCCATCTTGATGCAATCCAGTTCCTACAATGAACATGCTATAGCCAACATACACCTCAGGGTTCCATATGGCTAGGAGACCGAGTAATGGTGTAGTCAAACTATAACACCCTCAAGGTGAACTGCCGATGCATCTCAGGTCAAAGAACCAGACACACTACTGCAGCATCGAGTCAGTCATTGACGAGAAGGTAGACTTCCCTAATGACTACTCGAGGTGGTCACGCTCAGTGCCCTCGTTCTCTAACGAGTACCTGTACTCTCGCTCCGGTGTCTCCACACCGTAGACTCAAGACTCATCTACTAAAGAGAAGCGATCGTACACCAACCTTCCGGATCAATCACCATCCTCGTGATGATCCTATGGTCGGGAGCATTTTATGAGTTAATAATGATTATTCATGTCTTAAATTTTCAACTCTTGAAAATATGAATTATCATTACCATTAACTCAAAGGATGTATCACAGACACTAAATACACATATGTGATAGAAAATAACCCATTTTATTGATTATAGTCAAAATTATAATTTTGCCCCTAGAAGTGTATTACAAGTGTCAGCCAATTCTGGCTTCTAGGGCACATATATCTAACAATCTCCCACTTGTCCTAAAGCCAATTGGCTACAAGTCTAAGTCCCATCTTCTCAAGGTGGGCTTCGATCTTCTGCTGGCCCAATGGCTTTGTAAGTGGGTCTGCCACATTATCTGTGGAGTTCGACTCTCTTGACCTCAACGTAACCTTTCTCAAGGTAATCGCGGATGAGATGATATCGCCGCTCAATGTGCTTGGACTTCTGGTGAGACCTCGGCTCCTTAGCAAGGGCTATGGCGCCATTGTTGTCGCAGTAAAGAGGAATGGCATCTGATGGCATTACTCCAATTTCTGCAGCAAACTTCTTGTACCAGAATGCTTCCTTTGCAGCCTCTGATGCAGCTATATATTCTGCTTCCATGGTGGAATCTGCTATCACAGTTTGCTTGGAACTCTTCCAGCTGACAGCTCCACCATTGCACACAAACAGACTTCCAGATGTCGACTTTCGATCATCTATATCGGACATGAAGTCCGAGTCTGTGTATCCCTGGACCAGGAGTTCTCCATTACCAAAGACCAACATCATATCCTTAGTTCTTCTCAAGTACTTAAGGATACATTTCACAGAAGTCCAGTGTTCTTCACCTGGATTTGACTGATATCTGCTTGTGACACTCACAGCATGGGCTATATCAGGTCGTGTACATAGCATGGCATACATGAGGCTCCCTATTGCAGAAGCATAAGGGATCTTGCTCATGCGTTCTATTTCCTCAGGTGTGCTGGGGCACATCTTCTTGGAAAGATGAATACCATGTCTGAAGGGTATTAATCCCCTCTTAGAGTTTTCCATACTAAACCTCTTTAGTACTTCCTCTATGTACATCTTCTGTGAAAGTCCTAGCATCCTATTCGGTCTATCCCTATAGACCTTAATTCCTAGAATAAAGGATGCTTCACCTAGGTCTTTCATGGAGAATTCCTTAGACAACCACATCTTGACTGATGTCAACATGGGAATATCATTCCCAATAAGGAGGATGTCATCCACGTACAATACGAGGAAGACAACAGCGCTCCCACTGACCCTTTTGAAAACACATGGTTCCTCTTCGTTTTTGATGAAACCAAACTTTTTGATCACATCATTGAAACGAGTGTTCCAGCTCCGAGATGCTTGCTTAAGTCCATATATGGACCTTTGCAGCTTGCAAACCTTGTGATCAGTATCACTGGATGTGAAACCTAGCGGCTGTTCCATATAGATATCTTCCTCAAGATATCCATTTAGGAATGCCGTTTTCACGTCCATTTGCCATATTTCATAATCGAAATAGGCTGCAACAGCAAGCAATGTGCGGATGGATTTTAGCATAGCCTACTGGGGAAAAGGTATCCTGATAGTCAATGCCTTCACGTTGACTATAACCTTTTGCCACTAGTCTAGCCTTGAATGTCTCCACATTCCCATCTGCACCAATCTTTCTCTTGAAGATCCATTTACACCCAATAGGTACTATACCTTCTGGTGGATCTACCAAGGTCCAGACTTGGTTTGAGTGCATCGAGTCGATCTCTGACTTCATTGCCTCAAGCCATTTCTCGGAGTCGATATCTGATATCGCCTCGTTGTAGGTTTTGGGATCATCACCATGAGCACCATTACCTATGAGGAACATTTCCTCTACATCCTCTGAAATAATACCTAAGTATCTTTCAGGGGGACGGGAAACTCTTTCCGATCTACGAGGTGGAGGAGGTAGTGTTCTTATTGGCTCAACCTGATTTGGTTCCACTTGGTCCTTAGCTCTTTCTGCTTGTGAGACTTTCTCATCAAGCTTAATCTGCTTTCCAATGCCACTATCTTGAATAAACTATTTTTCAAGAAATATGGCATGTCGACTCACAATCACATTGTGGTCTTCTGGAATGTAGAAATAGTATCCTAATGACTCTTTAGGATATCCTATGAATCGAGCTCTAAAGGACCTAAACTCTAACTTGTCCGCTTGTTGTCTTTTGACATGAGCCGGACAACCCCAAATTCTGAGATGACTCAGACTTGGTTTCTTACCGTGCCATATCTCATACGGTGTGGTAGGAACGGTTTTAGAGGGAACCCTATTCAGTAGATAAGATTGAAGTTAACAATGAAGTGTCCCCAAAGAAAATCTGGGAGGTCTGTGAAGCTCATCATGGATCGAACCATATCCAATAGAGTCCGATTTCTCCGTTCTGAAACCCCGTTGAGTTGAGGTGTTCCTGGTGGAGTCCATTGAGAGACTATGCCATTTTCCTTAAGATAGTCTAGGAATTCCCGGACTAAGGATATTCACCTCCTCGATCTGATCGAAGAACCTTAATGGGTTTTCCAGTTTGTTTTTCTACTTCATGTCTAAATTCTTTGAACTTTTCAAAAGCTTCAGACTTGTGTCTCATAAGATACACATACCCATACCTAGACAGATCATCGGTAAAGGTAATGAAGTAGACAAAATTGCCTCTAGCCGGCACATCGAATGGGCCGCACACATCAGTATGTACTAGGGCAAGGAGATCTGTGGCCCTCTCCCCATGTCCAACAAAAGGGAGTTTAGTCATTTTGCCTTGAAGACAAGATTCACAAGTTGGATATGACTCGGAAGTCAATGGACTCAATAGCCCATTTTTCTCCAATTTGTTGATCCTATCTTCTGCTATATGACCTAATCTCAGGTGCCATAGATATCTGTCGTTTGGACTATCCCTAGGTCGTTTGGCATTCACGTTTTGCTCGATAGTTAGAACAGGTACATCAATATGTAGCTGATAAAGACCATTAATAAGGAAACCATTTGCAATTTTATTTCTTTCATAAAGAATGTTACAATGGTCCTTAAAGAAGGTGATCACATAACCTTCTTGTGCTAAGCATGAAACAGAAATCAAATTCCTGCTAGCTGCAGGCACATAATAACAGTCTTTCAAAACTAAGTCTAAACCAGATGGTAATCGAAGAGGGTATGTTCCCACGGCTACTGCAGCAACTCTTGCTCCATTACCGACGCGTAGGATCATGTCTCCATCCCTCAGCCTCCTGCTATCCTCAAGACCCTGCATAGAAGTGCATAGATGAGCACTAGAACCAGAGTCAAGCACCCAACTGGATGCAGAAGAAACCGTAAGGTTAGACTCAATAACGAGCATACCTCCAGAAGGACCTTCCTTCTTGTTCTTCAGGGTGGCCAGGTAAGTAGGGCAGTTCCGCTTCCAATGGCCGTCGCTGTTGCAATGGAAACACTTTCCTTTGCCATCGACCTTCTTCTTCGGTTCTGCCTTCTTCTTCTTTGATCCTTCTACCTTTTGCTTTTTCACAGACTTCTTTTTCTTTCCATAAGACTTTCTTTTGGAAGAAGTCCGTTCCATAGCAAGAACTGAGCCTTTAGAACCTTTCATAGAAAGCTCAGCGGTAACCAGCATATTCATCAACTCGGCCAAGGAATTTTGAAGTTTATGCATGTGGTAATTCATGATGAATTGCCCATATGCATCAGTCAAGGATTGCAGAATAATATCATTCTGCAAGTCCAAGTCCAACTTCACACCGAGCTTCTCAAGCTCTTCCATGTCCTTGATCATTGTCAGACAGTGATCTTGGACTGACTGCCCATCACGCATCTTAGCCTTAAAAAGTCATTTCGTGACTTGATATTTGGCTGCGCGACTCTGTTCACCAAACATCTCCTGCAGGTGAGCCAACATTTGGCGAGCAGTCCCGATATCTTCATGTTGGCGCTGGAGCTCATCAGACATCGAGCCCAACATGTAGTATCTGGCCTTATTGTCTTCGTCAATCCATTTTTCCAGAGACGCTCTCTGTTCAGTGGATGGACGAGCTGGTAAGGTGGGAGGGTCCTGGTCCAAAACATGTGTTAACTTCTCTGAACCCAAAACAATTTTGTAGTTCCTGAGCCAATCTTTATAATTGGGTCCAGTCAGTCTATGTGTGTCTAGGATACGTGCCAGTGGGTTGGACGCAGACATTTTCCTGTAGAGAGTCAAAGATTCTAGTTAGATACTGTAATTTTGACTTGACCAATTTGTTTAGGGATTTTATTTTTAAACAAATTAGCTCCCACTATTTTCTCGGATCCCTACACTCCCTCTGTAGAGATGCGAAAATCTCCGCGATTGATGATTTCTAGTGGGTGGTGCGGTCTCACCAACTGACTCATCACCTCACCTAACAGTTATTGGTGATGGGTTAGCCAATGAGTGAACAACTCTTGTTCAATGATTCTCTAATCATGGTGCACCCAAACTTGGTCTCTAATTCATGAATCTCACCGTATCCGGAATATTGATCCACTCCTTAGTTAAGTCAGACCCACCATTTGCATAGACTGGGTTCCTAATTGGGTCTCTCACCGTATCCGGAATATTGAGCCCAACTCATCCTCCAGCCCATAGCATCCAATGCCTAATAGACATGGTTGCGTCTTCCCGGTGCAACTGAGCCACTGTATCCAGCCGAGAACAATCAACCCCGGGAAGGGCCCGCACATCTACAATGGTGGAAGACCTCGGACTTAATCTTTTCTTAGGGAGAATTGATTCAGGTCTCATTAAACTAGACTTGGCTTAGTCATAACAATTATGACTAACCTAGTGGCATGGGTCAGCTCGGATTATTGACCACCTCAGATCAGAACTGTGTCAACAGATATGGCCAGGTAAGTGAGACCGGTGGAAGGAATATGCCATTAACTCG
>QRFJ01005661.1:0-17808 GCA_006176705.1 Cocos nucifera
GAGAAAATAATCCATTTTATTGGATATAGTCAAAATTATAATTTTGCCCCTAGAAGTGTATTACAAGTGTCTGCCAATTCTAGCTTCTAGGGCACATATATCTAACAATAGATACCTGTCATTAGGACTATCCCTAGGACGTTTTGATTTTATGGCATTCACATTTTACTCAAAATTAAAAATAGATACATCAACATGTAACTGATAAAGATCGTTAATAAGAAAATCATTTGCAATTTTATTTCTTTAATAAAGAATGTCACAATGGTCCTTAAGAAAACTAATTACATAGTCTTCTAATACAAGGCAAGAAACAGAAATCAAATTCCTGCTTGCTGCAGGCACATAATAACAGTCTTTTAATACTAAGTCTAAACCAGATGGTAGTCGAAGAGGATATATTCCCACGGCCATGGTAGCAACTCTTGCTCCATTTTTGATGTGCAGGATCATCTCACCATTCCTCAGCCTTCTGCTATCCTTAAGACCCTACATAGAAGTGCACAAGTGAGCACTAGAACCAAAGTCAAGCACTCAACTGGATGCAGAAGAAACTGTAAGGTTAGACTCAATAACGAGCATACCTCCAGAAGGACCTGCCTCCTTCTTCTTTAGGGTGGCCAGGTAAGTAGGGCAGTTCCGCTTCCAATGCCCGTCATTATTGCAATGGAAACACTTTCCTTTGTCAGCGGCCTTCTTCTTCAGCTCCGCCTTTTTCTTCTTTCCTCCTTCCATCTTCTATTTTTTCACAGACTTCTTCTTCTTTCCAAAAGACTTTCTCTTAGAAGAAGTTCGTTCCATAGCAAGTACTGAGCCTTTAGAATCTTTCATGGAAAGCTCAGCGGTAACCAGCATGTTCATAAGTTCGGCCAAGGAGTTTCGAAGTTTAAGCATATGGTAGTTCATGATGAATTGCCGATATGCATCAATCAAGGATTGTAGAATTATATCATTCTGTAGATCCAAGTCCAACCTCACACCGAGCTTCTCAAGCTCTTCCATGTTCTTGATCATCATTAGACAATGATCTTGGACTGACTGCCCATCATGCATCTTAGCATTAAATAGTCATTTAGTGACTTGGTACTTGGCTGCGCGACTCTATTCACCAAACACCTCCTGTAGGTGAGCCAACATTTGGCGAGTAGTCTTGACATCTTCATGTTGGCGCTAAAGTTCATCAGACATCAAGCCCAACATGTAGTATCTGATCTTATTATCATCGTCTATCAATTTATCCAGAGATGCTCTCTGCTCAGCGGATGGATGAGCTGGTAAGGTGGGAGGATACTAGTCCAATATATGAGTTAACTTCTTGGAACCCAAAATGATTTTGAAGTTTCGGAGCCAATCTTGATAATTTGGTCCGATCAGTCTATGGATGTCCAGGATTCGTGCTAGTGGATTGGATGCAGACATTTTTCTGTAAAGAGTCAAAGTTTCTAGTTAGATATTGTAATTAAGATTTAACCAATTTATTTAGAGATTTTATTTCTAAATAAATTAGCTCCCACTATTTTCTCAAATTCCTACACTTTCTCTGTAGAGATGCAAAAATCTCCATGATTACTGATTTCTCATGGGTGGTGCAGTCCCACCGCACCTAACAGTTATTGGTGATGGGTTAACCAATGAGTGAACAACTCTTGTTTAATGATTCTCTAATTATGACTAACCTAGTGGCATGGGTTAGCTTGGATTATTGACCACCTCAGATCAGAACTGAGTCAATAAACATGGCTGGGTAAGTAAGACCAATGGAAGGGATATGCTATTAACTCGACAAGAATGCATTCGAGTCAAGTAGCTCCTAATTAAAAATTAGTCGGTCGTATCTTCCAAACTTACATTAGACACTAAATTATTGAGCCAGAATCAATCGAGTTAGCCTACAATCCAGACTCTAACCACTGAGCCTAATTAGGTCTTAGCTTAATCGATCACTCACGTGACTCAATCTTGATCCAGACTTAATCCTATTAGACTGGTCAATTTAAGCATTATTGATCCCATCTAACCAACTCTTGATTTGGTTTGATCAACCGTTAGACCTAATTGAGCTACCCAAGCCCGAACCCAATTTTATGAACATGTCTTAGATCTAAAAATTCTCAATTTTAGATCTAATATATTTCATAATCTTAATTCTTAATTAAGTTTAGGGTTCAAAAGCAAACCATGTAAATAAGATCTTAGGGTTTCAAGATCTAGGGTTTTGCAGAAAGTAAATTTTCAATTTTTGATTAAGGACGAACGCGCAGTACCCCTACACATCATAAGAACACCCCATCGAATGAGAAGAGAGGGTCTTTAAGCCCTACTTTATTCTTATGACCAGATGGCCAAGGAGAACGCCTTAATCAGAAATACAACTAATCTACAAAAACTAATTAGATCTAAGCATATATCTCATATAAGAAAATTGATCTAATTAAAATATATTTTATATATATTATATATATCATGCATGCATATTTTTTAGATCTAAATTATCTCATAATTATCTAAAAAAATAAATTTAAATTTGATCTTATCAAATAAAATTTAAGCTAGACCTAATTGCAGAACTATTCTACAACTAGTCTAAACATGCAACCATCATATCTCATATGAACAAATTAAATTTAATTTATTTTCTATTTTTAGATCTGATTATAATATTTATAAAATTATAAAATAGCAAATAAATAGATCCAAAAATTATATTTAATTAAATAAAAAATATGATTATACTAGACTACACATAGAATAATTCTATTCCTAGTCTAGTTATGTATCTCATACATATTAGATCTAGATTAATTAATTTTAATTTTTTATTTTTTTTATTTTTTTAATTTTAGATCTAATCACATCTCATGTGATATATAAAATCACTAATTTACTAGATTAAATTAGATCTAAATAAATTTTATAAGAACTTGGCTCTGATACCAGTTGAAGGAAAATCCTAATTTTCCTAGATCAGGTTCGTTCAGATCTGATTGGATCGAGAGCTATATTTCAAAAATCACCTCTTAGATCCTAATCAGATCTGACACTTTTCAAATCTAATTTTATAAAAAAATTAAATTAAATTAAATCTAATTAATTTTATCTTGATTCTGGATAATTTGATTACCCATTGATGATCCTATTGAAGCCCTGAGGTTTTGGATCTAGCCACGCAAGCGTCTGGCCACTACCAGTATCCACTCGAGCTAGATTTAGAGATCTTATCCTTCTCTTTCTTTTTTCCAAAAATTAGATCTGGATCTAATTTGGAGGATCTTCAAAACTCCTTCTAAAGATCACTCATCGTCTCTGCAGTAGTGCTGCCTTTTTTCTTTTTTTGTCAGCCTTTTCTTGCCTGACTCGCACTAGTCTGAAGCCCAACTGCCTTGGGCATGGAGAGGAGAGAGAGGATCAGAAAGGTGGCATGGAGGAGGGAGAGGAGCAGCCTTGTGGCATGGCTAGGAGAGAAGTCAATAAAAAGTGGGCATAGATAGGTCTTTATGTAGACTCTGCTGTGCCACATCAGTGCTTCACCCCGGCCAATCACGTTGCTTCTTTCAATCAGATCTAAATCAGATTGATGGGATGATATCACCAGATCCAATTAGATAAGAGATCCATAGATTCATCCTAAGGTGGCACCTAAGACTGGTCAAAGTCTATAGGTGAGGGTCACCTAGTTTGAATCCAAGAAGCAACCTGGAGTCCCATCCGTATGGGACTCCAGGCATCCCTATCCATGGGCGCATGCCATCCTAGGTGTGTGCCCCATTCTTTTTAATTTCCAAGGAGGGGACAAGCCCCTATCTGCTCTCCAATAAGTGCATGACATATGGGCAGATGTCAAAGGGTCAAAGGTCAACGTTTGACCAAAGTCAAAGAACAAGAATTAGCAGGTGACGAAAAATGGTAGATGTTATCTCAAATTTATCTCATAAATTAAGACAATCCTTTTCTGACTTGGACAAGCTTCAGTCAGACCAAGTAAAGGTACCTGAGTGAGTGCAAACATATTTGGCTCAGTCGAGATAACTTTTAATGATAGAAAAATGGAGAATGTTAGGTTCAATCATGTGCTAGCATGATTTTCTTGAACCTAATTGAATTTAATTCAAATCAATTGAACTGTGTTAGTCCAATTGATGATATCCAGATCTAAATCCTTGTTTGTGTGATCTAGTTAGGTTTAGTTCTATATGATAATGGGATATGTAGTGATCTATATCATCAACATCATCAAAACTCCTTTCGATGGATCAGAACTCTTCTGATTCAGACAACTAGAATAATCGATCATCTAAATCATTCTAATTGCTCCCAAAATCCACCAGTGACACCTAGCAGTATATGGTGGCAACCCATCAAAACTGAAAATGAACCTCTTGGTGTAGCTACTTGTGTGATTAAGTTCTTCTATCTTAAGCCCCGATCAGATTAGGGTTAAGGTGAACTCGTCAAACCCTAATTTCTATCATATGATTTAATCATTCGATTCAAGTCCGATGTGAAAATCTTAATAGAAACTCTTTCTATTATTTCACTCTCTACCATGGCCATGGGCTTATGGACTTGATTCTCATGATCATCATAGGGCTGCTCCTCATCCACCGAGGTAGATAGATTCCATCTTGGTG
This sequence comes from Cocos nucifera, assembly GCA_006176705.1. Lineage (NCBI taxonomy): Eukaryota > Viridiplantae > Streptophyta > Magnoliopsida > Arecales > Arecaceae > Cocos > Cocos nucifera. The sequence continues at coordinate 4,629 of QRFJ01005661.1, forward strand.
CAATCCAATTCCTACAATGAACATGCTATAGCCAACATACATCTCAGGGTTCTGAATGGCTAGGAGATCGAGTCATGGTGTAGTCAAACTATAACACCCTCAAGGTGAACTACCGATGCACCTCAGGTCAAAGAATCAGACACACCACTGCAGCATCGAGTCAGTCATCGATGAGAAGGTAGACTTCCTTATGACTACTTGAGGTGGTCATGCTCAGTGCCCTCGTTCTCTAATGAGTATCTGTACTTCTCGCTCTGATGTCTTACACCACAAACTCAAGACTTCATCTACTATAAAGAAGCGATTGTACACTAACCTTTCAGATCAATCACCATCCTCATAATGATCCTACGGTCAAAAGCATTTTATGAGTTAATAATGAAGATTCTTGTCTTAAATTTTCAACTATTGAAAATAAGAATTATCATTACCATTAACTCAAGGGATATATCACAGACACTAAATACACATATGTGATAGAAAATAATTTATTTTATTATTTTTAATCAAAATTATAATTTTGCTCCTAGAAGTGTATTACAAGTGTCAGCCAATTCTGGCTTCTAGGGCACACATATCTAACATAGACTCCACCATGGAAGTAGAGTACATTGCTGCATCGAAGGCTACAAAGGAGGCATTCTGGTATAAAAAGTTCACCACAAAGCTTGGAGTAATGCCATCAGATGTCGTCCCTCTGTACTACGATAATACTGGCACCATAGCTTTTGCTAAGGAGTTGAGGTCTCACTAGAAATCTAAGCACATCGAGTGGCGATACCACCTCATCCATAATTACCATGAGAAGAAATACGTCGAGGTCAAGAGAGTTGACACTATAGACAATGCGGCTGACCCGCTGACAAAGCCATTGAGCCAGTAGAAGATCGAAGCCCACCTTGAGAAGATGGGACTTAGATTTATAGCCAATTGGCTTTAGGTCAAGTGGGAGTTTGTAAGATGTGTGCCCTAGAAGCCAAATTGGCTGACACTTGTAATACACTTCTAAGGATAATTTTATAATTTTGACTATAAATTAATAAAAAAATTATTTTCTATCATCGTGTGTATTTAAAGTATCTGTGATACATCCTTTGAGTTAATGGTAATGACAATTCATATTTTCAAGAGTTGAAAATTTAAGACATGAATTTTCATAATTAACTCATAAACTGCCTCCGACCATAGGATCATCACGAGGATGGTGATTGATTTGAAAGGTTAGTGTACGATCACTTTCTTAGGATAGATGTATCTTGAGTCTATAGTATGGAGACACTGGAGCAAGAGTATAGATACTTGTTAGAGAATGAGGGCATTGAGTGTGACCATCTCGAGTAGTCATAAGAAAGTCTACCTTCTCGTCGATGACTATCTCGATGCTGCAGTGGTGTGATTGGTTCTTTGACCCGAGGTGCATCAGCAATTCACCTTAAGAGTGTTATAGTTTGACTACACCATGACTTGATCTTCTAGTCATTCAAAATCTTGAGGTGTATATTGGCTATAGCATGTACATTATAGAAATTGGATTGCACCAATAGGGGATCGATCTATGTCGGTAGATGAGGAGTAGCCCTATGATAATCATGAGATTGAGTCCTTAAGCCCATGGCCATGGCAGAGTGAAGATGATAGAAAGAATTTCTATTAGGATTTCACATTGGACTCGAATCAAATGATTAACTCAGATGATGAATGTTGGGTTTGACGAGTTCACCTTAACCCTAATCCCGTCGGGGCTCAAGATAGAAGAACCTAATTATACAGATAGCTACACCGAGAGGTTCACTTTTAGTTTTGATTAGTTGCTACCATATATTGCTAGGTGCCATTGGTAGATTTTGGGAGCAATTAGAATGATTTTGATGATCGATCATTCTAATTATATGAATCAGAAGAGTTCTGGTCCATCGAAAGGTATTTCGATGATGTCGATAATAGAGATCATGATATATCTCATTATCATACAGAACTAAATCTAAGTGGGGCACACAAATAAGGGTTTAAGTCTGGATGTCATTAATTGAGCTAATCTATTTTTATTGATTTGGATTAGATCCAATCAGGTTCATGGTAATCATGCTAGCACACGATTGAGCCTGGCTTTCTCCTTCTATAATCTTTCTAATTCCTCACAACTAAGTCAAATTTAATTTAACTCATTCCTATATCTTGAATAGATTTATTTTCATCTGACTGAAACTAGTCCAAGTTAGATTAATTGTTGAAATTAAATCCATTCATAGTGCAATTGGACTAGGGTCAAAAGTTGACCTAATTAAGAGAATTGAGGGTCACCTGATCAGATACTTCTAAAAGATCCTATAGAAATTTTTTTGTTCTAACTTTTAGATATGTAATAGGGCTTGAGTTATTCTATGGGTGTGCCAAAGTTTGTGATTTATGGTGGTGGTCTGACTGGATTTTGATAGAGTTTGATTTAGATTAAACTCCTGAGGGAATAGTCCTAAGCACCATGGACTCTTCCTTATCTACTCATGTCACCCACTTTTTGAATCAATTTTGATGACAAAACTAGATGGAATCTAGTGTTTTGACATGGAGAATAATTTTTGGAGTCTCTTTGATCAAATAATAAGTGATTTGGTCAAAGTGGGACTTTAGGTGGCATTGGGATTAAAACCCTTTCTCATGCTAAAGAGAAGCATCGCATGAAAATAATTTTCACCCCTAAGTACTATTGCCCCTATCATATCCTACACCCCCTCTATCCTCTCTCTCCCTCTGTTCTACACATGTAAAAAGGTTAGGCATAAATTTGAGTTGAAGATCCAAGGTTTTTGGTGCAAGTTTTAGGATCTATGCGACGGTGCTCGTGAGATGGATGGGCTGCCTTCAGAAATAATTTTGAAGGATCTATAGATCAGATTTAGATCTGATATTTGGAGAAGAGATTCATGAGGAGAAAATATTTACATCTTGCCTAAGTGGATATTGGTAGAGGCCAGGCACATGTGTGGCTCCTTCCAGAACCTCAGGAATAAACAAGATCATGGTAGGATAATCAGAATACCTAATAAGGTACTTAAAATTAAATCTAATTTAATTTTAGTTTTAGTTTTTTAATATCAGATCACTATAATAAGATCTAGAAACTCTTAGATTTAATTATATTATAGAAATTTTTGTAGAAAAATCTACATCAAATTTGATCAAATTTGGACGGTCCTGTGGCAAAAAATCAGATTTTCCTTCAACTGGTATCAGAGCTGTGTTAGCAATTCTTCAGATCTTTTTTAGATCTAATTTAATTTTTATTTATGATCTAATATTAAATAATTTTAGATGTCATATTAGATGTGATTAGATCTAAAATTAAAAAATTAAAAATTATATGATTTGGATCTATAATGTATGAGATGCATAACTAGATTAGGAATAGAATTATTCTATGTGTAGTCTAGTATGATCATATCGTTAATTTGATTAAATATAATTTTAGATCTATTTTATTTTTATTTTTTTTGATATTATAATTATTATAGTTAGATCTAAAAAATAAAAAATATAATTTTTAATTTTTAATTTATTCATATGAGATATGAAAAATGCATGCTTAGACTAGTTATAGAATAGTTCTATAAAATGTTTAGAATAGTTTTATTTTTTATGTGATCAAATTTAAAATTTTATTTTTTAGATTTAATATGTGATATTGTAGATCTAAAATCATGCATGGTTTATTGAGTTATGATACATGAGATGTATGCAAGATATGTATAGGTTAGATCTTTTGTATATGTGATATATGATTTAGATCTAACTAGTTTTATTTTAGAAAATATATTTTTGATTAAGGCATTTCCCTTGGTCGTCCGATCATAAGAACAAAGTAGGATTTAAAGATCCTCTCCTCTCATTCGAAGGGATGTTCTTATGATGTGTAGGGATGCTGTGTGTTCGTCCTTAATTAAAAATCAAAACTTATTTTTTGTAAAATCCTAGATCATGAAACCCTTGAATTTTGTTACATGTTTTATTCATGAACCCAAAACTTAATTAAGAATTAAGATTATGAAATTAATTATATTTTAAAATTATGAATTTTTAGTCTAAGACATCTTTATAAAATTGGGTTCGAGTTTGGATAGCTCAATTAGGTCTAGTGGTTGATCAAACCGAATCAAGAGTTGGTTAGGTGGGATCAAAAAAAATTTAGAATTGATCAGCCTAATAGGATTAAGTCTGGATCAAGATTGAATCACATTGAGATGTGACTCGATCAAGTCAAGACCTAATTTGGCTCCACGGTTCGAGCCTGGATTGTAGGATAATCCAATTGATTCTAATTCAATAATTTAGTATCTAAGGTAAGTCTAGCAGATACAATTGATTGGTTTTTAATTGGAAGCTACTCGATCTGAATGCATTCCTATCGAGTTATTGGCATATCCCTTCCACCAGTCTCACTTACCTGCCATTTGTATCGACCCAGTTCTGATTTAAGGTGGCTAACAATTTGAGCCAACCCATGCCACTAGGTTAGTCATAATTATTATAACTAAGTCAAGTCAAGTTTAAAGAGACCTAAATTAAATCTTTCTAAGAAAATATTAAGTCTAAGGTCTTCCACTATTATAGATGTGCAGGCCCTTTTCAGGGTTGATTGTTCTCGATTGGATATAGTGGTTTAGTTGCACCGAAAAGATGCAACTATGTCTATTAGGCATTGGATACTACGGGTTGAAGGATAGGTTGGGCTTAATATTTTGGACATGATGAGAGATCCAATCAAGAATCCAATTCATGCAAATGGTGGGTCTGACTTAATTAAGGAGTGGAGTAATATTTCGGGCATAGTGAGCTTCATGAATTAGAGACCAAGTTTGGGTGCACCATCATTAGAGAATCATTAGACAAGGGTTGTCCACTCATCAGTTGATCCATTATCAATAACAGTTAGGTGAGGTGGTGAGCCAGTTGGTGGGACCACACCACCCACTAGAAATCAATAATTATGGAGATTTTTGCATCTCTACCCAAAAAGTGTAGGGATTCGAGTAAATAGTGGAAACCTAATTTATTTAAAAATAAAATTTTTAAATAAATTGATTAAGTCTAATTACAAAATCTAACTAGAAACTTTGACTCTCTACAGAAAAATATCTGCATCCAACCCACTAGCCCGTATTTTGGACACCCATAGACTGACCGGACCCAACTACAAGGATTGGCTTCGAAACTTCAAAATTATTTTGGATTCTGAGAAGTTGACTTATGTGTTGGAACAAGATCCTCCCACTTTACCAATATGTCTGTCCGCTGATCAGAGAGCATCTCTGAAAAATGGATGGATGAAGATAACAAAGCTAGCTATTACATGTTGGGATCGATGTCTGATGAGCTCTAGTGCCTATATGAAGATATTAAGATTAGCCATCAAATTTTGGCTCACCTACAAGAGTTGTTTGTTGAACAGAGTCTCGTAGTCAAATATCAAGTTATGAAGAGACTTTTTAAGGCTCAGATGTATAATGGGTAGTCGGTCCAAGATCATTGTCTAATGATGATCAAGGACTTAGAAGAGCTTGAGAAGCTCAGTGTCAAGTTAGATCAAGATCTGTAGATTTATATAATTCTATAGTCGTTGATAGATGCATATGGGTAGTTCATCATGAACTACCATATGCATAAACTTGAAAAAATCTTGGCTTAACTTATGAATATGCTGGTTATTGCTGAGCTCTCTATAAAAGTTTTAAAGAGCTCAGTGCTTCCTGTGGAGCGGACTTCTTTCTAGAAATTTTTATTGCTGCTGACAAGAAAAAATATTTTTATTGCAATACAGATAGCCACTAGAAGTCAAACTGCCCTCTCTACCTGGCCAGCCTAAAGAACAAGAAGAAGGTAGGTCCTTCTGGAGGTATGCTCATTATAGAATCTAACCTTATGATTTCTTCTACATCCAGTTATGTGCTTAACTCTAGTTTTAGTGCTCACTTATGCACTTCTTTACAGGGTCTTGAGGATAGTAGGAGGCTGAGGGATGGTGAGATGATCCAATATGTCAGAAATGGAGCAAGAGTTATTGCTGTGGCCATGGAAACCTACCCTCTTTGATTACTGTCGGGATTAGATTTAGTTCTTAGAGATTATTTTTATGTGCTTTCAACAAGCAAAAATTTGATTTCTGTTTCATGTTTAGCACAACAAGGCTATATAATTAGTTTTCTTAAGGACCATTATAATATTTTTTATGAAAAAAATAAAATTGCAAGTAGTTTTCTTATAAATGATCTCTATCAGTTATATATTGATGTTTCTATTTTTAATATTAAGCAAAACATGAATGCCATAGGATTAAAGCGACCTAGGGATAGTCTAAACGACAGGTATCTTTGGCACCATAGGCTAGATCATATAGCTAAAGATAGGATTAACAAATTAAAAAAATTTGAACTATTGAGTCCATTGACTTTCAAGTCATATTCGATTTATGAGTCATGCCTTCATGGCAAAATGACCAAGCTTTCTTTTGTAGGATATGGAAAAAGGGCCATAGACCTACTCGCCCTAGTACACACAGATATGTACGATCCATTTGATGTGCCAATCAGGGATAATTATGTCTACTTCATTACCTTTATCGATGATCTATCTCGATATGGATATGTATATTTGATGCGACATAAGTCTCAAATTTTTGAAAGGTTTAAGAAATTTAGACTTGAAGTAGAAAAATAAATAGAAAAATTCATTAAGGTTCTTTGATCAAATCAAGGAGGCGAATACTTTAGTCAGAAATTCTTAGACTATCTTAAGGACAATGACATAGTCTCTCAATGGACTCCACCTGGTACACTTTAACTAAATGGGATTTTAGAATGAGAAATCGGACTCTATTAGATTTGGTCCGATCCATGATGAGTTTCACGAACCTTCTTGAGTTTCTTTGGGGACATTATCTGATGACCACTATATATTTACTGAATAGGATACTCTCTAAAATCATTTCTATCATACTGTATAAGATATGACGTGATAAGAAACCAAGTCTGAGTCATCTCAGAATTTAGGATTGTTTGGCTCGTGTAAAGAGACAACAAGCGGATAAATTAAAGTCTAGATCCTTTAGAGCTTGATTTATTGGATATCCTAAAGAGTCATTAGGATATTATTTTTATTTTTTGAAAGATCACAATATGATTATGAGTCAACATGCCATCTTCTTGAAAAATAGTTTATTCTAGATGGTAGCATCGGAAGATAGATTAGACTTGAGAAGAAAATCTTTGATGAGACACGAGCTAAGAAACCTATGGAACCCAATCAGATTAAGCCAACCTAGACACCACCTCCTTCACGTCGTAGATCAAGTAGAATTTTCCATCCTCCTGAAAGGTACTTAGGTACTATCTCAGAGGACGTAGAGAAAATGTTCCTCATAGAAAATGGGGTTCATGGTGATGATCCCAAAACCTATGATGAGGTGATATCAGATATCAACTCTGAAAAATAATTAGAAGCAATGAAGTCGGAGATTGACTCAAGGCATTCGAACCAAGTTTGGACCTTGGTAGATCCACTTGAAGGTATAGTACCTATTGGGTGTAAATATATCTTCAAGAGAAAGATAGGTGCCGATGGGAATATAGGGATATTTAAAGTAAGGCTCGTAGTGAAAGGATATAGTCAACATGAAGGCATTGACTATCAGTATACTTTTTCGCCAGTAGCCATACTCAAGTTCGTCCACACATTGCTTGCTATTGCAGTCTGTTTCGATTATGAAATATAGCAGATGGATATGAAAATAGTGTTCTTAAATAGATATCTTAAAGAAGATATCTATATGAAACAACCGCTAGATTTCACATTCAGTGATGATGATCATAAGGTATGCAAGCTGCAAAGATCCATATATGAATATAAGCAAGCATCTTGAAGCTGGAATGCTTATTTCAATGATGTAATCAAATCATTTGAATTCATCAAGAATAAGGAGGAGTCTTGTATTTTCAAAAAGGTCAGTGGGATCGTTGTTGTCTTCCTCATACTGTATGTGGATGACATCCTCCTAATTGGGAATGATATTCCCATATTAACTATAGTCAAAATATGGTTGTCTATGGAGTTCTCTATGAAAGATCTAGGAGAGATATCCTTTATTTTAGAAATTAAGGTCTATAGGGATAGACCGAATATGATGCTAGGTCTTTCATAGAAAATGTACATAAAGGAGGTGCTGAAGAGGTTCAGCATGGAAACTTCAAGAGTGGTTTAGAACCCTTTAGACATGGCATTCATCTTTTCAAGAAGATGTGCCCTAACACACCTGAGGAGATTGAATGTATGAGCAAGATCCCCTATACTTCAATAATAGGGAGCCTTATGTATTCCTTGCTATGTACACGATCTAATATTGCCCATGCTATGAGTGTATCAATCAAATCTAGATGAAGAGCATTGGACTTCTGTGAAATGTATCCTTAAGTACTTGAGAAGAACTATGGATATGTTTCTAATTTTTGGTAATGCAGAACTCCAGGTCCAGGAGTATACAGACTTGGATTTTATGTCTGACATAGATGATCGAAAGTCGACATCTAGAAGTCTATTTATTTGTAATGGTGGAGCTGTCAGTTGGAAGAATTCCAAGCAGATGGTGATAGCAGACTCCACTATGAAAGAAGAGTACATCGCTGCATTGGAGGCTACAAAAGAGGCATTCTGGTACGAAAAGTTTGCCATAGAGCTCGATGTAATGCTATGAGATGACATCCCTTCATACTATGACAACAATGGCACCATAGCCCTTGCTAAGGAGTCGAGGTCTCACTAGAAATCCTAGCACATCGAGTGGTGATATTATCTCATTTACGATTACCTTGAGAAGGGATATGTCTGAAGGAAAAATGCTGATTTTCTGAATTATGTTCATTCAGATCTGATTGGATCAAGAGAGATATTTCATAAATTTTTCTTATAAATTCAAATCAGATCTGAGATATTTCAGATCTAATTTTATAGATCTAATAAATAAAAATAAAAATAAATTAAATCTAATTTAATTTATACCTTGATGTTGGGTAATCAGATTATCCTTTGATGATCCTGCTATTTGCCTGAGGTTCTAGATCTAGCCACACAAGCGTCTGGCCTCTATCGGTATCCACTCAGGCTAGATCTGGAGATCTTCTCCTTCTTTATCACCTCTCCAAATATCAGATCTGAATTTGATTTGGAGGATCTTCAAAACTTCTTTCGAAGATCTGCAGTCATCTTTGCAGCAGTGCTGCCTTCTTTCTATCTCGTCATCTTTCTTTTGTCTGGATCGCACCAAATTGGAGCCCAAAATTTTTTAGGCATGGAGAGGAGAGAGAGGACTAGAAGTTGGCATGGAGGAGGGAGAGGGGCAGCCATGAGGCATGGGCTAAGAGAGAACTCTTTTTTTAAACTTAGGCATAGATAGGGTTTATATAGACCCTGCTGCACCATGCAGTGCCACATCATCCCGGCCAATCATGTTGCTTCATGCAATTAGATCTAAATCTTTTGATGGGATGACATCACCTAATCTAATCAGACGAGAGCCTCTTAAATTCATCCTTAGATGGTGCTTAAGACTGATCAAAGTCTATTCCTAGGCTCCACCTAAGTAGAATCCAAGAAGCAACCTGGGTCCCATCTGTATAGGACTCCAGGCATCCCTATCCATGGGTGCACGCCTTCCTAGGCATGCACCCCCTCCTTTCCAATTTCTAGCAAGGGGACAAGCTCCTATCTGCTCTCCTATGGGTGCATGACACATGGGCATATGTCTAAGTGTCAAAGGTCAACGTTTGACCAAAGTCAAAAGACAAGAATTAGAAGGTGATGAAAAATGGTAGGTGTTATCTCAAATTTATCTCATAAATTAAGATAACCCTTTTCTGACCTGAACAAGCTCCAATTAGACTAAGTAAAGGTACTTGAGTGAGTACAAATAAATTTGGCTCAGTCGAGATAACTTTTAATGATAGTAAAAGAAGAACGTTAGGCTCAATCATGTGCTAGCATAATTTTCTTAAACATAATTGAATCTTATTCAAATCAATTGAACTGAATTAGTCCAATTGATGATATCCAGATCCAAACCCTTGTTTGTATGATCTAGTTAGGTTCAGTTTTATATGGTAATGGGATATGTCATGATCTCTATCATCGACATCATCAAAACTTCTTTCGATGGATCAAAACTCTTATGATTCAGACAACTAGAATGATCGATCATCTAAATTATTCTAATTGCTCCCAAAATCCACCAGTGACACCTAGCAATATATGGTGGCAATCCATCAAAATTAAAAATGAACCTCTCAGTGCAGCTACCTGTGTGATTAAGTTCTTCTATCTCAAGTTCCGATCAGATTAGGGTTAAGGTGAACTCATCAAACCCTAATTTCTGTCATATGATTTAACCATTCGAGTCAAGTCTGATATGAAAATCTTAATAGAAACTCTTTCTATTATTTCACTCTACCATGGCCATGGGCTTATGGACTTGATTCTCATGATCCTCATAGGACTGCTCCTCATCCATCGAGGTAGATAGATTTCCTCTTGGTACAATCCAATTCCTATAATGAACATGCTATAGCCAACATACACCTCAGGATTCCGAATGACTAGGAGATCAAGTCATGGTGTAGTCAAACTATAACATCCTTAAGGTGAATTGCTGATGCAACTCAGGTCAAAGAACCAGACACACCACTGTAGTTTCGAGTCAGTCATCGATGAGAAGGTAGACTTCCTTATGACTGCTCGAGGTGGTCACGTTCAGTGCCCTCGTTCTCTAATGAATACCTATACTCTCACTCCAGTGTCTCTACACCATAGACTTAAGACTCATCTACTATAAGAAAATGATTGTACACCAACCATCCGGATCAATCACCATCCTCATGATGATCCTATGGTCGAAAGCATTTTATGAGTTAATAACGAAAATTCATATCTTAAATTTTCAACTCTTGAAAATATGAATTATCATTACCATTAACTCAACAGATGTATCAAAGAAACTAAATACACATTTATGATAGAAAATAATCCATTTTATTATTTATAGTCAAAATTATAATTTTGCCCCTAGAAGTGTATTACAAGTATCAGCCAATTCTGGCTTCTAGGATACACATATTTAACAAACTCCCACTTGACCTAAAGCTAATTGGCTACAAATCTAAATCCCATCTTCTCAAGGTGGGATTCGATCTTCTGCTGGCCCAACAATTTTGTATGTGGGTCTGCCGTATTGTCTGTGGAGTCGACTCTCTTAACCTCGACGTAACCCTTCTCGAGGTAATTGCGAATGAGGTGGTATTGCCGCTCGATATGCTTGGATTTCTAATGAGACCTTGGCTCTTTAGCTAAAGCTATGGCGCCATTGTTATCGCAGTATGGAGGAATAGCATCTGATGGCATCACTCTGATTTTTGTGGCAAACTTTTTATACCAGAATGCCTCCTTCGCAGCTTCTAATGCAGCAATGTATTCTGCTTCCATGGTGGAATCCGCTATCATAGTTTGCTTGAAACTCTTCCAATTGACAGCACCACCATTACATATAAACAGACTCCTAGATGTCGACTTTCGATCATCTACATCGGACATATAATCTGAGTCTGTAAATCCCTAGACTTTGAGTTCTCCATTATCAAAGATCAACAACATATTCTTAATTCTTCTTAAGTACTTAAGGATACATTTCACAGAAGTCCAGTGTTCTTCATCTGGATTTGACTGATATCGGCTCGTGACACTCACAGCATGGGCTATATCAGGTCGTGTACATAACATGGCATACATGAGACTCCCTATTGCTGAAGCATAAGGGATCTTGCTCATGCGTTCTATTTCCTCAGATGTGCTAGGGCACATCTTCTTGGAAAGATGAATACCATGTCTGAAGGGTACTAATCACCTCTTAGAGTTCTCCATGCTAAATCTCTTAAGCACTTCTTCTATGTACATCTTCTATGAAAGTCCTAGTATCCTATTTGGCCTATCTCTATAGACCTTAATTCCTAGAATAAAGAATGCTTCACCTAGGTCTTTCATGGAGAATTCTTTGGATAACCACATTTTAACTATGGTCAACATGGGAATATCATTCCCAATAAGGAGAATATCATCCATGTACAATACGAAGAAGACAACAACACTCTCACTAACCTTTTTGAAGACACATGGCTCCTCCTCATTTTTGATGAAATCAAATAATTTGATCACATCATTAAAATGAGTGTTTCAGCTCTGAGATGCTTGCTTATGTTCATATATGGACCTTTGCAGCTTGTATACCTTATGATCAGCATCACTGGATGTGAAACCTAGTAAATGTTCCATATAGATTTCTTCCTCAAGATATTCATTTAAGAATGCCAATTTCACATCCATTTGCCATATTTCATAATCAAAATAAGCTACAACAGTAAGTAATATACGGATGGATTTTAGCATAGCTACTAGCGAAAATGTATCCTGATAGTCAATGCCTTCACACTAACTATAATCTTTTGCCACTAATCTAGCTTTGAATGTCTCCACATTCCCATCTACACCAATCTTTCTCTTGTAGATCTATTTACATCCAATAGGTACTATAGCTTCAGGTGGATCTACCAAGGTCCAGACTTGATTTGATTGCATCGAGTCAATTTCTGACTTCATTGCCTCTAGCCATTTCTCAAAGTTGATATCCGATATTGCCTCATTATAGGTTTTGGGATTATCACCATGAACCCCATTACCTACGAGGAACATTTTCTCTATTTTTTCTGAAATAGTATCTAAGTACCTCTCAGGGGGACGGAAAATCCTTTCGGATCTATGAGGTAGAGGAGGTAGTGATTGTGTTGGCTCAACCTGATTTGGTTCCAATTGGTCCTTAGCTCGTTGTTCTTGTGAGACTTTCTCATCAAGCTTGATCTACTTTCCAATGCCACCATCTTGAATAAACTATTTTTCAAGAAAGATGACATGTCGACTCACAATCATATTATGATCTTTTGGAATGTAGAAATAATATCCTAATGATTCTTTAGGATATCCTATAAATCGAGCTCTAAAGGACCTGAAGTCTAACTTATCCACTTGTTATCTTTTGACATGAGCCGGACAACCCAAAATTTTGAGATGACTCAGACTTGCTTTCTTACCATGCCATATC